>QODF01000020.1:718823-958908 GCA_024372805.1 Oostethus manadensis
TTGAAATAAACGAGTTACATGTGCTGAAAGCTGCTAGGAATCAAAGCTAACCGGCTAATTACTGAAGTTTGAAGCAGTTGCCTAGCAACAATGCCAAACAAAAGAAAAATCAAAGAAAGCGAGCCTCTGTTACAATTGTAAAGGATGCTGGCCCTGGATACATGGACTCAAAATCACAAGCGTCAGTCTTGTTGCCAAATGTGGAGGGGGAGGACGACTACAGCCATGAGTAGAGTACATCAGAAAAACAAGAAGAAGATGAACATTTTAGGGAGTTCTGGACACAAGACCACAGGAAGCTAAGACAGATGGAGATTCAATGTGTACAATCACAGAATGACAGTCTCATCTAAAAGATCCAAGGGGTCCATGGTGATGTCATAAACCTCATGGATGAAAATAGAGCACTGAGCAAAGAAACTAAAGCTCTAATAGAAGAAATCGAGAAGTTGCAAGATTAAAATGTTGCCTTGTGTGCTGCTCTTAAAGAGGTTAAAAACCCTATGGCAGATAATAAAGCACCATGCACTGATATCAAGGCTTTGCAGGATAATATAAAGCCACTATTGGAAGAAAATGCTGCCTTGCACGCTGGTCTCAAGGAAGCTAAAAACCATATGGAAGAAAATAGAGCATTATGCAAGGATGTTGGAGTTCTCCAGAATGATATCAAGACATTATTGGAAGACAATGCTGCTACGCGTGCTGCCCTCAAAGAGGTTAAAAACCCCAAGGAAGAAAATCATGCATTATGCAACAACATCATTGCTCTACAGGATGATATCAGGACACTATTGAAGGATAATGCCACCTGGCGCACCACTCTGGAGGAAGAGAAAGAAGCAAAGGATAACGTCACTCAGCAAATGAAAACTAATGAAGGAGATGGATCAGAATTCACAAATGAATGATGTAATCCTCACAGGGCTCAGAGTTACACCCGGGTCAAAAGATAGGGAAGCTCATAACAGAGGAGAACCGGATGGAATGGATGTTCCTTCAGCAAAGCAACAGATTGTCAGCTTCCTACAGTCAAAGGAGGTGGATATCAATATAAACAGCATTGATACTCGCATCCCACTGTATGGCAGCAACAACACCACACCTGTCATCATCAAGTTCAACAACAGGGAATTCAAAACTGCACTGCTGAAACAGAGGAAGAACTTGAAAGGCCCAAACGTCTACTTAAATGAGCATCTGAGAAAACTTAACGCTGACACTGCCAAGAAAGCACAAGACTTGAGGAAGCAGGGAAAGATAAAAAGTACTTGGAGCACCAACGAAAAAATATACATCAAGCTACATGGAGGTCCAGGAGAAGCAGGAGTGCTGGTTGTCAAAGATATCATTGATCTGGATACTTACTAAACATCATATAATCATGACAACAAGGATAAAAGAGGATACAACGCAGAACAACAGTAAGATTACATTCAATAATACGAACATTGATATCAACATTGAAAGAGCACGCTCAACAAAGTATTGAAATCAGGAACTCATGTACTTACATTTATTGACACTCACAGTACAACACCAAGACAGCAAGATGTTGATCCGGAAATCAACAGGGGAAGAGGGAAGGAAAGAGGAGGGGAAAAAAGGGGGAAAATGTTGTTTTTTTTAAAGAAAAATTTGATATATGCATGTATGTGTATGTATGTATATATGCATATGAATGTCTGTGTGTATGCATGTATATACACAGTATGTATGAGTATGTTTTAGCAAATCATGTGAGAAGGGGGTAGGATTAAATTAGCTCTGCTTCTTCCTACTCCTTTTCGGACATGTAGAACTGAGGAATGTAACATGAATAGTTGTTTGTACAATGTATGCATGTTCGAAACAAATTAAACCAAACCAAACCAAAGTAGCAACACGACAACAGCAATGCAGTCAAAAGGGGCCCACCTATTTACTTTAAACATTCATCAACCAACCGTCAAGAGTAATAAAACCATAGAACTCGTGTTTGTAAAAATGTATTACTGCAAGCCAAATTAATTGTTTTCGGGAGCTGAAAAGCCTCCATTAAATTCAAGTGCTTCACGGCACGAGTACGAGAACATGACGGAATGAGTCAAGCCGAGGGAGAGAGTATTGTTGAGGACGAGAGCCCGAGGTGGCGAGGTGACACTGCTTAGTAAGTAAAGAGGGGGAGCTTGTGGAAAGACATAATGGTGGGGGCAGAGCCAGAATGGACTCAAGTGGCAGGAATGATGTGAGGAGGAGTGGAAGAGAGGTGGTATTAGGATAAGAGGCAGACAAGGGCTGGAGATTTGGAGGAGTGAGGGCATAGAAGAGACAGGAGTGGAGATTTGGGGTAGTTTTGCCTTGTGTTGTCAGAGCATTGTGTCTGTCAAAAGCATAATGGGAAACTATTAGAAAACTTTCCACGAAAACACTGTCGGGATTTCTGATACCAAAATGTGCGAGAAGAATCAAGTTCACTGCGGTATTCCGGGGAGTTACCTTCTGGGACCACAACGGTCTGATGAAAAAACACATGCAATTGATACAGCTATAAAAACAAATATCAAGTTAGTGTATTTGATTCAGCTCTAAAACTCTCTCCTACTCTCTTTGATTACCATTGTTCATTCACAAAACAATCCAGGTTTAAGCCCTAAATATGCCTCACACACTTATTAAACACATTTAAAGTATAAATTGTATTGGTGTTCTCCACTAATGAATGATAATGTAAGGTGATTGATGAACAGATGGCATCAGAGTCATGGTATAGACCAGGGGTCGGGGACCTTTTTGGCTAAGAGAGCCATACAAGCCACATATTTTAAAATGTACTTCCGTAAGAGCCAGGTAATATTTTTATTACACACAATACAACTAAATGTGTGCATTTAAAAGCAAGACCAACAGTTTTAGAACATAATAAGACTCTGTATTTATTCTTTATAATAATGTTATACTGAAGCTAACAAATAATAAATAAAATGCACAGTATGCTGTATTTGTCTTTCTTTCTTTTCTGCATTTTCTTTGTCAAAAGGGTTTGCTTTGCAGAATTAGCTAGCCGACAAAAGGAGGGAAGTTTACAGCATCAAGTTTTGGTGTCTGGCCCGCAAAATATTGGAAGGACAGTTGGCATATTGTGGTAGAAAATGAATGAATAGATTAAAATGCATGTTAAAAATGAAAATGCAGTTTTATATTTTGAATATTATTTTAAACACTGTGGAAAAATGTGAATATAAATACATGTTATTGTGATATGAAGTCTCTCGAGCCACAGGTTCCCTACCCCTGGTATAGACACTACAGTCACACCTACATAATCCACACAGTTGCCATTCCAGTAACGATTTACAATAACTTGTGTTCACCTCACTGTACGTTTTGATGAAAAATTGACTATGAAAGCCAAACAAACCTTTGCATTTCAAGTCACACGACTATGGTGCATTCAGGGACCATCAAACAAAAAAAATATCGGGGCGCATAGAGACATAAATGTAATAGTTGTGGGTTCTCTAACAGTGGCATACGTATGCTGTACATTTTCCCTTTCTATTATTAAAAAAATGTTTGTACCTTAACCAAAACTGTGTCCTGAGAAATAGAGTTTGGGCTATGGCTACCTTCTGTAGGAATAAATACTTTTTCCACGCTGTGAAAAAGGCTGTCAAAAAGAATGACTGCATTTCCTTTTGATGTGTGAGACGGTGAGACTTTGAGCTCTTTTGCTCAACTTGTCGTATAACAAAGAGTGAATAGTGCCAATGGTTTAATCGAAGCATTGAGGCTTTCTCACCCACTCCTTTTTCTCTCCCTCTCTGTCACACTATCTTTCTCACAGATTCAGTGCAAGAGTGCCCGCGCAATTGCCATGGTAACGGGGAGTGCAATTCTGGTGTGTGCCATTGCTTCCCCGGATTCCATGGCATGGACTGCTCCAAAGGTATTAGCTGTTTTCAATTGTGTTCGCCTTGTCACAAAAGTGTATTGCTCTCCAATGGGAGAAAAACCTGATGGAAGGAGGTTTGGTAAGATTAAGAGCTGTAAAAACGGCGTGTTGAGGTGTGACAAGATGACTGATGATGAATGGCAGATCCTCAAGCTAATATCTCTCTCGCTCTATGCTCACCTGGGATAGATAGCTTTGATGAATAGTTTAGTTACCTTTCCCTGTAATTACTCTTCATGTCAGCGCTACTTTCCACAACCTTAACCACTATATTTACCATTCATTCATTCATTTTCTATACCGCTTATACTCATTAGGGTCGCGGGTATGCTGGAGCCCAACCCAGCTGAGTTTGGGCAGGAGGCGGGGTACACCCTGGACAGGTCGCCAGTCAATTTGTACAGGGCACAAATAGACAAACAAAGACATACAAACAGTCACACTGACATTCATACCTATGGACAATTTTAGTCGCCAATTAACCTAACATGCATGTTTTGGGAATGTGGGAGGAAACCGGAGTACCCGGAGAAAACCCACACACGCACGCATGCGGAGAACATGCAAACTCCACACAGAGATGCCCAACGGAGATTCGAACCCAGAACCTCCTGACTGTGGGGCCAACATGCCTATATTTACCATCCCTCCACTAAATCGAAAGTAGGACAAAGCGTGTGTAGTGTGACTTAAAATCTTTAAATCTTTTTTTTTTTTTTTTGCCAGCGGCATGCCCAGTGCTTTGCAGCGGAAATGGCCAGTACGACAAGGGCTCCTGTGTGTGTTACAGCGGTTGGAAAGGACCGGAGTGCGATGTCCCTGTCACACAGTGCATTGACCCTCTTTGCAGCGGCCACGGCACCTGCACCAATGGCAACTGCGTGTGCTCCATCGGCTACAAAGGACAGAACTGTGCAGAAGGTGAGCAGGGGTCGGTTTAATGATGTTGGAATCCTCAGGAAGGTAGCACTAAAGCCAGACAATCTTGGCAGAATTTTACAAGGAAAGCGTAAACAATGGCATACAGCAGAAAGTACTGAATTGTTGCTGTTAAAACACTCATCTTCGGTCTTTATTGTGAATCCATAGCAAAAGGTCTGAGAAAAACTGAAATGTTCAAAACCCAAATACATTTTTCCTATAACAAATCACGTTAATCCAATTAATCGGTTCGAGGACACCGAAAAATCTGAAAACAAAACACATTTTAAACAGAATAATTATAGTTTGCGTGTAGGCTAAATACATGTTAATTAAATGGCTAAATGGACATTTAACATCACTTTGACTTTTATTAAGGACTTGATGGTGAACATGGTGATGAGCGGAGGAAGGAGGGGAGGGGATGGAAAAGCCATGCGGATGCTTTTCCACTGTAGTTTGCTGCAAACTTTACTTTAAAAAATGTACTGTTAGAAATGTGTACTTGCCCACTTGAACGTTATTGTAAACGTCAGCAACAGATACAAACATCATTACACACACTGGCCCGGCTCACATGCTATCATTTCTTTAGACCATCCTCCCCGCAACCTGTCTTAACAATATTGTATAATATTTTACATTACATGTAGCAAAAGTTACAAATTCTATCTTGAATTTTGGCACTTGTGGGTTATTTTGCTCTCTTCTAAAAAAAGACAAAAGCACTCAGAAATACGCAGTGCACTTGAACGCCTCATCAGTGCAGGGTGCAGTGTGCTTATTAGGAGGAAGAAAGGAGACACAAATTGAGTTGTTCATTGTGTCAACTGAATTCTGAATTCTGTGTGCATTCTCTGTACAAATACCAACCCCCCCACTGCACCCCCACCCCCAACACGCAGACACACGCACACACACACACACACACATAGTAAAGATGATTAATGATTCCCTATAGAAAAAGGAACCACTATCAGTCACTACCACGTAGATACTTTATTTGGCCCCTTGATTCCCCGGAACTGTTTGGCTGACCGAGACAGTAGAAAAATATTTGTGGTAATAATTTTTGTCGAAACCTCATTTAACAACATAAAATGAAGTTATGGACTGGGTGTTGGTTTCATTTGGTGACGCTTTAGAATGTCGTACGTGCACATTACAACACATTCGGGTGATTGAAAAAAGACATGCCCGATGGGCTGGGCTCTGCGGAATGGAGTGCTGATTTTAAAGAGGATGTACACATCATTGTACACGTAACATACCACTGTGTTGATGAACAGAGGCCTTGCGATGCACGGCCAAGTCCGCTGTCTTTGATTTTTGAAGCTTCTGATTGTGAAAGGCAGCTGATGAACATGTTTTGATGTGGACAGACTTTTCCTTTTAAAATCCACTGGTGTGACTGGAAAATGTAGTAACAACATAGTTTTAGCAGCATCACCTAAACTGTGGACCTGTACCACTTTATGGGCCTCTTCCACCATGTTAACAGAACCGATCAAACCTTTACACAAACTGGAAAAGATGTACGGTCTACAATTCAGTACTCCCCAACCCTCCACCACCTTTAATGATACCATGCAAAAGTCTTGTGAAAGCAAGCTTGAAAGTGTTATTCCCGTCCACAGCATCTCTACTTACGTATGGTGATTATTTTCCAGTAAATATGGGTGCTTGTTGCCAAAAAAGCGCATCATACATCCACTGACACATTCCTCCTAGCTCGTGTGACAGCTCATCATAGCACGGTCTCACCCTGAGCGAGCGTCCTTTCCCTCTATATATACACACAGTTGACGGATGGTTACACAGTCGCAGATTTTCTTAGGGGATTAAATTGTATCTATTGATCTCTGTTAAGAAGTACCTGCCTACCACACTCTTGGTCATTAGAAAGATGGAAAAGCAAGATGTGGAGAATGACAAAAAAAGATGAAAGCAGGTGTATGAGGTCAATATGAGGTAAAAATAAGAGACAATGATGAAAAAGAACCAGTGGTAAAAATGAGGGGGAAGTGCAGAGTGACAGGCCGAACAGGTCACAGCATAAGGCCATAGAGCAATCAGCGTTCGCTCCTGCTTTGCTTCTCCCATCTAATCAATCTTTTTTGTTCTGGTCTCATATATAATATTCATCCCAGCAGACTACCTCAAACAATTTACCTGGAGTGCCACTGACATGAAAATCAATAGCTGTGATTCGCCTTTTCTGCCAGGCAAACACAAACGGAGGGCGGAGGTTGCAATGTGTGAGCAAAAGGGAGGGGGGGTGGTCAATAATGGCTCAGGAGGGGAAAGAGGACAAGGAGAGGCTGAGCGAGCAGGACAGGCGATGGGTGGGGTGGGGGTCTTTGCCCGAGAGGAGGTAATTTGTCAAATTGTTTTTTTTTCTAGAGCTGGCTGTCAGCTTTGCAGACTGACATTGTCAGATTCTCTTGTGTGTACAGCACATACTCACACATGCACAGGGAAGCGCGCATGGAGAATTCTAATTTGTTATGTGGCTGCTTGGGCTTTCATAGTGGTACACAATCAAAAAATGCTGCTCGTCATTATTTTGCGCTTTAGCTGCTAATGGTGTCTTTTATTCCATTATCTTTTTGGTGTGCACAAAGGATGAAAACATGCCTTCTGTCAGTTCTCTTCCTTTAAACACCTACCATAACATGCCTTTGTCTTCAAGCGTAAGCTGTGATGTGACATTTTCTCACTTGTGTTGGCTTTGTTAATTGTGGTTTTTGTGCCTTTAATGCAGTGGATTGTCTGGACCCAACGTGTTCCAACAATGGCATCTGTGTGAACGGGGAGTGCCACTGTAAGCCAGGATGGGGAGGGCTCCACTGTGAGCTACCCAGGGCTCAGTGTCCAGACCAGTGCCATGGCCATGGTGCTTTCATTCCAGACACTGGACTATGCAGCTGTGATCCCAACTGGATGGGACCTGACTGCTCTATGGGTAAGTACAACCAAAAGTTGGATGCTTATTCAGGAATCTTAAATGAAAAGTCAGCTTAAGGCAACTAAAACTGCAATTACGTATTCCGCGTGTGTGTAATTCACAAACTCATCACATTTGTTTTATGCTATGCTTTTTACACAGCCTCCACAATGCAGTCAAAATATTTGGTATTATTCATTCATTCCTTCATTTTCTATACCGCTTATCCTCGTGAGGGTCACCGGGATGCTGGAGCCTATCCCAGCAGACTTTGGGCAAGAGACGGGGTGCACCCTGGATTTCGTTAAAAATGAATTGTACATAAACCAAAATGTATTCCTCATACGAAAGAACATAAATCCAATTAATACTTTCCAGACACCCACAAATGTTAACAAAAAGACATTTTGCAGAGAACCAGTACTATATTTTACATGCAGAAAATGTGAAACAAGGGCTGCACGGAGGCTGAGTGGGTAACATGTTGACCTCACAGTGAGGAGATCAGGGTTCAAATCTCTGTTGGGCATCTCTGTGTGGAGTTTGCATGTTCTTACCGTGCGTGTGAGGGTTTTCTCCAGGTACTCTGGTTTCCTCCCACATTCCAAAAACATGCATGTTAGATTAGTTGGCTACTCTAAATTGTCCATCAGAGTATGAATGCTAGTGGTAATGTTTGTTTGTCTGCCCTGCGATTGACTGGCGACCAGTCCAGGGTGTACCCCGCCTACCACACAAAGTCAGCTGGGATAGGCTCCAGCATACCCGTGACCCTAATGAGGATAAGCGGCATAGAAAATGAATAAATGAAAGATGTGAAACAAATAATTATAAAGGATGAATGATTTATTGAAGATTCTTGTTGGAAAAGATGAGCGCAGAGTGGAAAGGTTCCACACTGACAATAACACAACATCTTGGATTGTTTCTGATCTTTGTTTTGTTAACAACTTCACCATTTTTACAACATTTCCTTCCTTGATTTCTTCTTTCTTCACCTGGATGGAATATAATGTTACCTCAGACGTCCCAAACATCCTGGCCAGATCAGCCACGCATACGCCATGTACATTGCAATGAGTTGTTTCTTCAATTAAATAGAATATGCCATCTTAGATATGAATTGTTGGATGCATGAACATTTATGAGAATTAAATGGTCTGACAAAGTAAGAAAAATAATACCTCCCAGCCTGACTGTCATAGCACAGATTTGTTACATGAAATACAATTGGAGCAGAGAGAAATGAAACATTGTCATGTTTTGCTGTTCAGGCACTCTAAAATCAAATACTTCCAACGCTTTGGTGAAAATATGATTTTAACACTCTTGAATGCAGTTGTAATTATATAATCACAATGCACTCAGCTCATGAGACGAGACAATACACGATATCGGGTTCATGAGAACAAGACGAAACGTTAACATTACTCAGTGACAAATTATAGGACTGGACAAACAGACTTTTTTTATTTAAAAAAACCATTATTAAACAATGTTATACAAATATTTAAAGATGTTTTTTATTAGGGATGTCCGATGTTGGCTTTTTTGCCGATATGCCAATATTGTCCTGCTCTCAATTTCCGATTCCGATATCAACTATTATCGATATGTGTCACATCAGACATCCTTTTTTGCAGTTAACACATATGTGTTGTGAAGCTAATGGATACAGCATAGGCAATTCGCTTTGTGACTTGGCTATGAACAACATAGTACAACATTGTCAAACATCTGAGAAATACTTGCGATGGAACTCCACAATCTACACTTTGGACACCCTTGCGTGTTTCGCCAGGAAGGTGAGGTGTCGCAGTGTGACGGAGGAGTATGACCAAGCTTTGCTTTCTTGGTTCTGTCACTGATCAGCGTTTGGGTTGCATTGTGGAGGAGTTTATGCAGCTTTCAGACCTGCATTGCATGGCAGTACGTCTGCACAACAGGAGGTGGAGCTCCACTGCTGCTTTCCTGTGTAACGGCACCTTCATCTTTGTTGACCGCTTGTATTTAATTACCGAATAAACTCAAGAAGCACTTCCTGCCACTAAATTGTCAACAGAGATTTCTGCTTTGTCTGAGGTGTGTTATGAAGTGGAGTTAGTCACCACAGTACCATTATTAATGAACCAAGACACCCATGTAACCCTTTATCTTCCAATTCAGTGTCACTGATATGCCTGATGTTCATTTCTGCTACTAACTTGGCCCATTAGTAACATACTGAAATACAATATAATATGTATATACTGTCACCGTTATGATGAATGCATCTAGATGAGAATAAACCTATTTGTGCATAGGCACCGTTTACATTCCATAACTCAATAAAAATACTACTATCCTCACCAGCAGGGCGTCAGCATTCATTATGAGTGCAGCAATGCTTGACTTTCAAAAAAAACCTTCCCCTCAGCAGTATCCCTCAGTAAATGTGTATCAAAACATCTGTGCATACTGCATCCACTGCTCCACGGGGGTCTCAGACACATAATCAACGTTGTCAAGTCTCACCACATGCCTGTGCCTCCAAATAGCCATTTTAATGGAGGCACGGGGCGTATGTATATATCTATTTATCTACATCCACACTCATTTTAATTGAACCAGCATTACTTTCTATCTAATTGTTGACTAACCACATTTCAAATCTGCATTGTAGTACACTCGAAGTACAACTAAAGTTTTTTAGGTCTTAAATATTTAGTAAATTGCAAGTGGTTGACAATGGGGAAAATTATTACAAAAATAATTAGTTATAGTTACTTTCCCAAAGGTGTAATTGAATAGTAACAGACTTGTAATATAATGGAATTACTCCTTCATACATGTAATTATTTACCAGGGAAAGTCATTGATGTATTTTTTTTTAAATTGCGTTATAATTACTGTGTTTTCAGTGTTCTGCTAATTAGCTAGGGGGCAGTGCTTTCCTGGCCAAGAGCAAACAAAACTTTTTCTGATTAGTGTAAGTAAAGAACAGTATGAACAATGGCTACCAAGGCAACATACAGATTGCTGCTATAGATACTGGCGCATAATATCGTGCCACATTCCACGGTCAGTAGCGGTAACCGCATTGTAACGTTTCAAATAGTAATTGGAGTAATTATTATAGTAATCCAGTGGTTCTACATTATTTTCTGCCATGTCAGTAGAAATCTATTCATGCCACAGGAGAATTTGTATAATGTCTCTTAAAAGGGACCCACCCCACTATTTGAAGAGTACTGTAATAATTCCAACACCGGTGATCAAATATACTATTATTATAGGTAAAATTAAAGTCATTCCTGTGCATTTTATTGAACCGTCAAGGTGTGTTTCTCAATAACAATAGTGCGGGTCCATTGAGTCATTTTTGTACAAACACCGGATCTAATGAATATACAAGACATATTTAATTATACTAATGAAGTTATGATAGTATGTTGTTTGTTATTATGGTTGTAGTTTGCAGAGGAGTAGAGCTATGTTGTTTCACACTGTGAAGTGTTTGTAACATTTTGTTTTTTTGGCCTACAGAGCGCAAGCCTCAAATGTCAGAAACACAATAACTATCTGCCTCTTCCTGCAGAGGTGTGTTCGGTAGACTGCGGGACGCATGGAGTGTGTATGGGTGGAGCTTGTCGCTGCGAGGAGGGCTGGACAGGTGCAGCCTGCGACCAGCGTGTGTGCAACCCGCTCTGCATCAAACATGGAACCTGCAAGGATGGCAAGTGTCAGTGTCACCAGGGCTGGAATGGCGAGCACTGCACTATTGGTGAGAGCACTTCACAGTTGATGTGTGTGCGTGTGTGTGCGTGTGTGTGTGTGTTTATGTAGGGTGTGCACTGAAACAGCAGCACCCAGTCAGTCCCTTCCAAATTCAAACTTGAACTTTGTTCAACAAATTTGGCTAAAAGAATGTGAGGAAGCTCACGAGGGTTGCTGATGTAAAATGTGGGTGGTTCACAAAGCAGAAGGATATAGCTGTTTTATAATCACCGACCCCGGGAGGCCTTTCAAACTCCAGGGACATTTGATAAAAGGTGAAACTTTTCACCTCACTGGCGTCAAAATTTTGAATGGTTTCTGTGTGTGTGTGCGCGCGTGCGTGTTTGTGTTTCCACATGTCGATCTATCACTGTCTCATACTGACATCACTGTCACTTTGGATGGATGAATGTCAGATTCTTTGGATTCACCCACAGTGCTTGTAGTCACAATGTCTCATATTCCTGTCAGTGCAAGGACAGTGATTGCAATCTGATACACACACATAAGCCAACACTTATATCAGCTCACACACAACTCACTCTGACACATACATAAGCACAGGGGAATAGCAGTTTATGATCTCCCCATTTCCCCCCATCAGAAAGTAGGGCAGCTTTGACTGCGGCATCAGCCCGAGATGAAAGAATTGTCAGGCCTCCGCCTGGCGTGATGCAAACTTCCCCAGCAGCAGACACTCTCAGCTTATCCCAGCTTGCCTGTTGTTCATTTCAGCTCTGCATGATGTTGCTTGCATTTATTTATTTGTTTATTTGATTTTCAATTCTCCCCATCTCTTACCTTTTTGCACGTTTTCTCCCACTGCAGACCATGGGAGCATGGTTGACAAAGCAGGTACCGTATTTTGACTCTGGTGTTTTCTTCATTAGCCTGTGATGGTAGTAGCTAGCCGCTGCATTTGTGGGTTCTTGGCCCGGCTTGGCTCTGTAGACTCTGTGGTGCTATCTGTACGTAGATTAGGATGCGAGCCTCAATGATATCTCCCTACATGTAGTGCATTCCCTTTTTTTTGCAGTGCACTACATCAGGAGTCATGTGTCATTGAGCCCAGTGTGGGGATCAGTAGATCCAAGTGTGGTATCGGCCGTGTGGAGGCGCTGTGCTGTGAAAGTGTATGCATGCATGTGAGCGTGTTTTTCATTTAACACACAAACAAACGTATCTGTAATAACTAGCTGTGGTATTCTAGTCTTGTATTACTTGAAGCCTTGCCGTTTCACAGAAGAAGAATATTCTGAAAGCAGTAATCACTTCTGAGGTGATGAAAAATTACAGACTGTGCACCTTTGTGACTGGATATTTGCGACACATTTAATGGCCATGCTAGAGCAGTTAATACTTGTATTTCTTAGCATATATGTGGGTGAATATGACATGTTCTCCAAACCTGCAGAGATCTTTACAAGAATCCTCTATTCTACAGCATGTATACTTGTTCGACATAGGTGAAATGGAAATTCCATGGTTACATTATTTACATTGTTGAACTGTAGTGATGATAACATGAATTATTATTAAATACTGGCTTACATTTGGTCTCTTGATTGATGATGAAAAAAAAGGACACAAAAACCTGGCGCAAATATCATAGTTTTAATAGTGGACTCTGTAATTGCATCCTGTAAAATGATCCCCAATGGAAGTCGCTCCTGACGTGCTGTTTGCAAAATACGCATACTATTTCTATTCCATTCCATTTTCTTCCGCTTATCCGGGTCCGGGTCGCGGGGGCAGCAGTCTCAGTAGGGAAGTCCAGTCTTTTCTAAGTCTACAAAGCACATGTAGACCGGTTGGGCAAACTCCCACATACCTTCGAGTACCCTTGCAAGGGTGTAGAGCTCTACACCATTCTATACCATACTATACTATTCTATTTCTACTCCACAGAAAATACAAACAAACTACAGAAATTTTGTTAATCCAATAACAATAGTTATCGTTCGTGTCTTCTACCATCACTTTCAATGCCTTCTGTTTTGTTACAAACACACTCCAGGCACAAATCAAGAAGCTAGGCTGTAGTTGCGGGCCAAATTATGCCACGTAAAATATTATTATTAACTTTTAGAGTGCATAGTTTTTTTGCCACTTTTTTTAGTGAACCTAGCAATTATATTATATTTTTTTATGACTTGGTTGTAAAAAATATGCAAGTTTTAATTGCACCTCAACTTCAAATTTAAACTCCCTTGTCAGGTTGTTAGTCAGCAGGTTGGGAGAATGTGTCATATGCATTTGAGCAAGATACCGGAGGCGGGAAGCGAATTTATAAAACTCTTTTTTTTTTTTTTTTTCCAAATCAAATTCATGCAGTATTTAAAGTGTTTGGACAGCTGTCACAATCATAAACAGAATAGCGGCAAGGAAAGCTTCATACAGAGAACAGGTTTCGAGTTTAGTGTAGATTGTGTGGCAATAGTGTGGAGCACTGTTGAGCGTGTCCTCCCACCTTCTACGTTTAACGGAAAAGCTCTAATCAACAGCCAGTCCAGGAAGGAAAAGCTAAACCGTTAAGCTGGGAGCAGAAATAAAGTGAAACAAATGGAGGAAAAGGAGAGACGTTTCAACGAGGTGAAGGAATACATGAAATCCCATTACCAATACGAATGCGATAAAGTGGGAATCTATGATGATATATGATCCACCTTTATGCAGTAATACTGAAATTATACTTATGACCTTTAGTGCGTGACCTTTAGAAGCTTCTACTCTAATGTCAACTATAACTTTCTTTTATGCACTTTGTCGTCATTCATTCTGTCTGTCTTACCACCCCTCTCTCCCTCCCTCATTCAGCGTTCTTTGTCCATACACACGCGCACACACTTTTTAAAGGAAATTCAGTGTCCAACTGTGTTAGTGAGAAGTTAACAGTTTTTGAACATCCCACTTTATTCTAGTTAGTATGAGTGGGTATTGACTGGGTTCTGGCGCTAGAGAGATAGGAGCCCCAAACTGGCCTGCCTGGGAAGGCCGATCAAATCCCACTATGGATTGTCCTATCTGGTTGTTTCATAAGTATGACTGCTTTAAATGGAAACTCTTATATTTATTAGGCAATCACTACTAACTGCCTTTGTTCTTTGATCCCAATGCAGAGGAACAATATATTTCAGCCTGATTGTTAATACAGAGTCATGAGTGGTCCGCCGGTGCAGAAAGTGGAAATAATTAAAGCTTTAAAAAAAAGGAAAAACAACCTTTGATTTGATTGCTCTTGCAGAGCTCAAATGTGTCATTTACCAACCTCTCCCTACCCCCGCCGTCTTTCTATAGCAGTATTTCTTGTTTAAACAAGACGATACATCGTCTTTCTAAAAGTCCTTTGTTGACTTTATCTGCTTGTGGTTTAGACGTATGATAGAATGCCAATCTTGGCGAAACGCTTGTTAATTCAGCTGCTGCCACCCCTTAGATTACACTATTTATATTCATAATGCATGGCTTTATTGATGCGGCGATTTGTTAGAGGGCAAAACCCTATAGTGCAACTTGAGAGAAAATATGTTCATTAATCTACAGAGCAAGACTCAATGAAAAGCATTTCATTTTCATAATCTCTCATTCGGTTAGTCTGTCCAACATTAGCTCATATCTAGAGTGTTTGTGTGTGTGTGTGTGGGTTTGCGTGCGTGTGTGTGTGTGTGAGAGTGCAATTGCTTGCATGTACAGGTATGTATTTTTTTTATCAGATATCCCTGTCTTTGCTTTCCTCTACCATGGGAAGAATTAGAGTATTGCTGACTTATTTATGGAGGAAATGACTGTGATAAGTTTGTTGGTGACCCTTTTTGCTGCTGGAGAAAACATTGTCATTGAGCATCATGATGTCTTTCCCCTCTGCCTGAAAGATTATGATATGGCACACACTCTTTTCAGTTAGAGCTACAAAGCTGCGTTTTACATTAAAGTGGTTTGATACGCAATATTGTCTCATATGCAAATATAACATAGCTCAATTTTATTTTGTAATTCAAGTGTACAGTGGAACCTCGGTTTTTGTCATGAATCCATTCCAAAAGTCAAACAAAAATGTAAATATATGAAAACTTAAGCCATTTTTCCCCCTAAAACATAATGTAAATCCATTTAATCCGCTGCACACCTAAACTGTATTGTAAACTTCAGCAACAGGTACGTCATCATTGCACACACCAGTTTGGCTCACTATGTTAATTTTTTCCCCTGCCATCTGTGTTAACTAAGGAATCCTTACATTGCAGTCCTATTGTGTCCTAAACATGTGCAGTGTGCTGGAAGGCCTCATCAGCACTTAAACTTGCTCTTGGATTTGCTCTTTAAAGAATAGAGACAGAAACTGAGTTATTCATCGTTCTATCCGTATTCTATGAACAAATAGGCGAGACACACATTTTTTTTAATAGCAATGACACAAATAATCTACTGATGCTTGTTGATGTTTTCTCCTTCATTCCATAGTTATCGTTATTCATGGTGAGACACCTAGTATTGAATTATGCAAAGTCTTTATTGCGTGAATGTCTGATTTTCACTCAATCTTGTTAAGCTGATGATAGCTTGGGTCAAAGTGAATGTGTAACAGACGACAACCATTTATGCATACACATGCTCACAGTTAATTGAATACACTTGTATTCTCCCATCTGAAAGCATTACTCTCAGGCCGCCCAAATCCAATTACATGCACTAATTCATGATGTAAGTGGGGGAGAGACTGTCAGACAGACAGCAGCTAAAGATAGGTAAATGAGCATTGGCCTACTGAATATAATTGATTATTGGACATTCAATACACACACCATGGATTTCCATATACAGTAGGTGAGACTCATTACTTCATCATAGCATAAGCATATATGTGTGTATGTCAATTTGTTTAAGACTGCAAGACCGCAATATTTAGCAAAATAAATCATAAAAAAAAATTAAAAGCCTTATTCTGCCTCTCTACCATCATCCCACCTTCCTACTCCTACCTCATCTTACCCCTTTCCTCACTCAGATGGCTGCCCTAACCTATGTAATGGGAATGGCCAGTGCACCATGGGACAGCAGAGTTGGCATTGTGAATGTCAGACTGGTTGGAGGGGCCCTGGGTGCAGTGTTGCCATGGAGACCTCCTGCGCTGACAATAAGGACAATGAAGGAGGTGAACTGGGGCAAGCTGATGATGGAGATTTGAGAAAGATGCAGGGATGACTGGAGATGTCAATTCCAAAATTTCCATGGGAAAGTAATATACCCAGAAAGGAAATTAACAGGAAGTAGAATTATTATAAAGGAGAAGCATTTACTACTTTTGTGTCTTCTACTATTGTTTAGATTAATACATTTGTAAACTATCGGCAGTGGCAGAAAGTTTTTTTCTTGTTCGTTTTCATTTCTCATTATTGTTTTTGCCCTTCTCTCTTAGATGGACTAACTGACTGCATGGACCCTGACTGCTGCATTCAAAGTCCTTGTCAGAACAGTCCGCTGTGTCGAGGCTCCAGGGACCCTCTGCAAGTCATACAACAGATTCCCTTGTCCCTGACTCGCGTCCACTCCTTTTACGACCGTGTTAAGATGCTTGTATCACGGGATGGCACCCATGTCATTCCTGGGGAAAACCCATTCAACTCCAGGTAAGGCACAACTAACAAGGGAAAAGCTGTACTATCAAAGCACTTTTATTTTACCCTCTATTGCTCCTCTTCTGAGATGAAGTGTTGAGTAAATTAAACTATAGAGCCACACACTTTTTTGAAAGTATAAGTTGATATTACCCATGAAAACATAGCTGTTGCTGAAAGACATGTTGATTTGTATGCATGTAAAGACACTTGTATGCATGATCTTTTAAACAAGACTAGCAGTCAAAAGATAGATTTCTTTGTTAGTAAAACCACTAAAACACTATAGCAGGAGTTACTGGAGTACATCAGGATCACAGTATGTGAAATGCTTTCATAATTATTTGCACACTGGGCCCCAGTGGCAGCACACTGGATAAGATAAAACAGGTCTGTAACAACATCCACTCATCCCAGAGACCCAAAGCCATTCCCAGGCCAGCTGAGCCATGTAATCTCTTCAGCTCGGTCTCCGACCTTGGGATTCTAATCTGATGCCGGTACCACTCCAAATGTTACCTCTTGGTGCAAAGACTCAGTGATTCAACTGTGAGCTTCTTACAGAGAAGTCGGAATTCTAACACAGAGTGCAGCCACGTTGATAAGGAAATAACGGAGAGTTGCTTGGATCTGTACTGTCATTCTTTTGTCACACCCCATAGCTCGTGAGCTTAGATAGGTTGAATGGTAGATCCTGGTCATTTGAAATGAGAGCTCCCTGCAAAAATACAGCGGATCCACACTGCACATTTGATTTTTGGTCAAAAAATATTTCTTTTTTTTCTCTCTGTAAAAGGGCTGTTTTTTTTGCACAAAGCACAACTCATTCAGGCTTAGTCGATCTATAATTCATAAATGTCAGATAATACAGGTTAATATTTACCGTCTTCATGTCTTTGTGCATCACTGATAATGTTTTTGAGATTTCGCACTTTGTTTGATGGTTCTTGAACCGTACCCTAAGGGGGTATCCACACGGAAATGTTTTCAGATCAAAACGGCAAAGTATTTTATTGTTTAAGCTTCTCGTCCACACAGAAACAGTGTTCTGTGGGCTCGAAACAAATTTTTTTTTTTTAAGGCTTCGGGAGTTGGAAAATCTGAAAATACCGGCTTGTTGTTTTTGTGTAGACAAGCAATTCTCTACTTTTTAAGATCGATGGCGTCAGTGACTGGTTTGCCTTGTGTACATCGCTTTTACTCGTTTCCTGTTTGCATGCAACTATTTAGTCATCCAGTACAGTCTGTGTGACTTTTTTTCAACCTGTCACAAGACATTTTCAAGAACGTTCTTGTATGTAAAGGGCCTTAGTTGCAAAAGCTGCAAATTGGCAACGAGAACTGGAAGATAGGTCCCCTGTCTATGATGTCTCAGCGACTTAATTCCAGAATGAATTAATTCTGTAACGGATTAATTGGATTTACATCATTTCATATGGGAAAACATTATTTGGTTAATGTTCGTTTTAGTTAAAGTCAGACCAGCGAATTAATGACTACCAAAGATCCACTGTATAAAATCCAGCTTCAAAATTGGAACAAAATTATTATACAAGCAGGGGCGGCACTTCGGGGGGGGGGGCACGGGCCGACCATGGCTGAGAAGAACTGCAGAAGGCGGGCCCTCCCACGACTTGTGCCCAGAGGAGCACAGAGTATGGGCAGATCAGTCACTTGTCCAGTGTTGCCAACTGGGCAATTTTGTCATTTCTAGCATCATTGGGGCGTTTTAATGTTTTGTGAACGCACGTGTTGCTCTGCATTTTATATACTCACTGAGCACCAGCGAGTGCTGTTGACAGGTCCGCCTGCCCAATTCATGTGCATATTAGATGGTGACCGTCTAACTCACAACATGAGCTTTATTATTTGGGTTTAAAGGGCTGGGTCAGTTGCCCCTCTCCCAGCCTCGCTCTGATGTGAGTCAGTACAAGACTCCCTCCTGTCTTCTGCAAGCCGCTGCGTCGTCCCGGCTAGCTGTCGGAGAAGGCGTTTCTCCAAGCCGCTCCAAACCACACTGCTTACCTGATGTAATTCGAGGACTGAGATGGAGGCAACATAACAGAACACAACAGAACAATAACCATAAGCACGATTGTCCCACTAGCCCGCAACTCAGGTTCTTCTGTTCATACTAATCACCATCATCGTTCATTGTTCATAAGTGGTACATACTATATAATTAAATTAGTGAGTGAGGTATATTTAGGTCTTAAATCAGAATTTTGCATTTAGCTTCAATAGCTAATGAACAATGGATTTGCAAAAAGAAAGGGATAATTCTGGAACTGAATCTGATACAGTAATTTCTACAGTGACTTTTATTGATCTGAAATCAACATCAAGCTAGGGTTGGAGGGTAAGGAACAAGCCGTGTGGTTAAAAGCAACAGTTTTATGAGTATATCAATTACTTGTGGATTCTCGCTTGAAGGCATGGAACATAATATAAACATGAATCTACTGGAAATAAAAATACTGCATGGAAGTCAGGAGAACTAGGGCGCTGGAGAGTTTATTGTAGAGCCTAGTTCTAATCTTCCATTGCATCACATGCACTCACAAGAAAAAACCCTGTGCTACTTTACTTGTTATGCACTTTCCGTTTGCCTCTTTCTTTTCCTCCTATAGGAGTCGACAATGATGCTAAGCTGATCAAGAAACAATCAGATATATGTCTAGCCGCATAGCAAAATAAGCAAATAAGCAATTGCAATGGGATTGTTCAGGTTGTCTTAGATGTTTTGCCTCTCATCCGAGCTGGCTTCGTCAGCTCATGCTCAATGCCTAGATAGGACAGGCTAGTCATGGATGAAACGTCATGGCCCCAAGACAACCTAAACAGTCTTGTTGGGATCAATTTAATTCCCTGAGAAATCAAAAGGGTGCTACGGTAAGGACAGGTTATTTTGGTACCCTTTCTATGTTTGACAACAAATGTGTATCATGGCTCCACCAAAACAAACTTTACTGCAGGTAGGAATCTGGCCAAGAATACCTTTTGAGTTACCATCGAGCATCTCAACTGCCAAGAACACAGAAAACTCAATCTAGGATTTCCAAACCATGCACTCTGTAGTTTCATTATTATTATTATTATTACAGCCGAACTGATGAATAGGAACAGATGACCTTCAGGAAAACACCAACTGGAAGCCTGTTTGATGGTCCACTGGGACTAAGGATGCAGCTCCCACTGTGGCTACAGGGAATGAATGACTCGAAGTAACATTCTCCCATGTGTAGAATATATGTACCATACCACCTTCTTCAGAGAGTTTGACACTGATATAGTATGGCTCCAAGAAAAGCCTGACTTGAAATTCATCCTCACGAATTGCGATTTTTTCGGAGACAAAAGCAGAGTAGGTCAGAAGCCTCTGTAGATTTAAAAAACCTCTCAAGCGATGCCCATGCTCATTCTTTGTGGACTCACGCCGATGTTTACACTTACATTAAACAACTTAAAACCCCTGAAAAGTATAAAGCCTAGGTTCCCAAAGTGGTGTATGCCAATTATGATTGGGGGTATTTGAATAACAATTACAAACAATTAGGGCCTAACACTCACATATACACTCACACGTAAGTGTGCCTGAACATCTCACAGTGCAAGGAGGATGGAGTAGAAAAGAGAGCGTGAAGTTTTTCATTGGTCTGTATGCATTATATGAACAAATAAGTAAGTTTGATAATTATTTTGTCCATTAAGAGTGTTTAATCTTGATAATCTTAACTTTACATCCAGTCCCCGCACAGCTCGGTGAATTTATGTCAATTTAGGTGGGGATTCCCCCAAAAAGGAGGCTTTATTGTTTGCATGTATTTTTGTATTCAAAATACTGCCTTATTATGATTGTTAAACTTTCCTTTCAATTTGGTATTTAATTAATATGCAGACTTAAACCATAGCCATATAAGTCCACAAAAAAGTGAAGCTCAAATTCAAGCCATTCAAATGGAAGGATGCCAACATTAGACTGGAATAAAAGATATGTAGGATTATTACTTATTTACTTATCAGAGATCGTGTCAAATTTGATCTGAATGGGCCCATGCAAAATACACGATTGATCCGGAATTACTATCAAACTAATAAACCAATTAATTATTTTCAATATTTCAAGTTAATTAAGTGAAAAATGTTCTGTTTTTTAAGTGTACAGGAGTAGGGGCCCCATGGCTTCACGTCAAATGTCTGAAAAAACGTTTAGGAACCACTGGAATAAAGCATGTTGGGTATGAAGTAGAACACACACATACATACACCGTAGATTTACTGTGCAGTACATCCAGACATATTCTTCAGCAATGTCATGGTGTGTTTACCAGATTGATAGGAACTAATCTAGATGGCAGGGGCTGCTGATTGTGGCTAATTAATAAGTGGTTGAATACCAGTGGCATGAATGAAAGTGCAAATGATTGAAATGATCGAAAGGAGTAATTCGTCAAACCAGATGATAGATGGTTTGGCTCGTAGCATGACTACCGCTCTCTCAATGGTATCTCTTTTGTCTTTTTCCAGTTTGGCGTCCCTTATCCGAGGTCAGGTGTTGACGAGCGATGGAACGCCTCTAGTGGGGGTGAACGTGTCTTTTGTCAACTATCCCCACTACGGATACACGCTGACTCGGCAAGATGGAATGTATGTACACCAGATACCCGGCAATGTTTGCTGAAACTACCTCACCAGATGAATTGTGATAATTGGATTATTCGTGCATTGTGATTAGCAAAAAAATGAGACTGCTATTGCATGAGAGCTTATAGATAGGCGTGATAAGAAGTGCGTCCTGGGAAGTCAACCATTCAGACAGTATAGGATATAAAATAACTTGTGGTTTGATTCCAACATGTGCTGCACAATTTACAATTTAATCGCTATTTTTTATCACTGGCAACATTGTATTGACATTTGATCATGAGAATTATGCTTATTCCATTGACCTCAACCTAGTTTTTGGTGACGTTTTTCTTGATTGTGAATTCTCAGTCATCCAGGTCATTATATTCTCATTGCATTGAATTCATCAGGTAATGCTCAAATACTAGATCAGACAGCTCATCTGTTCTAGATTGGATTACCTAGAGCTATCCTAGGTAGGACTAGATAAGACTCATTTTACTAAAGCTATCCTATCTAGGATTTGAGATGAACTGATCAACTCAATGCCCTGAGAAGGTGCCATTTCTTCATTTGAACCTTGTAGTTATTTTACTGTCTACACTGTTAATAATTTTTTACCTCCCCTAGCAGGTATTTTTACTTTCTTTGCAGAAATTACACTTTCCAGTGGGAAATGTCAGGGGTCACAGGGGTTATCCAGTTATTTACTCATAAATAAAACTGGATTGAAGTCAGGCTGTGAGCCAATGAATCAAATTTAGATTACCCGGCTCCTTAAACTGACCTCCACCCATTAAATGTGCAAATTCTTATTTTCTTATCTCAGGTCTTTTAAGCATTGTTCTCCTTCCCTGCGGATTTATCAGTGCTTTCTTTGCAGCATATTTCTTTCAGTTTGATCAAACCGATGCTGAAACAAAAAAAAACCATTATTAAACAATGTTATACAAATATTTAAAGATGTTTTTTATTAGGGATGTCCGATGTTGGCTTTTTTGCCGATATGCCAATATTGTCCTGCTCTCAATTTCCGATTCCGATATCAACTATTATCGATATGTGTCACATCAGACATCCTTTTTTGCAGTTAACACATATGTGTTGTGAAGCTAATGGATACAGCATAGGCAATTCGCTTTGTGACTTGGCTATGAACAACATAGTACAACATTGTCAAACATCTGAGAAATACTTGCGATGGAACTCCACAATCTACACTTTGGACACCCTTGCGTGTTTCGCCAGGAAGGTGAGGTGTCGCAGTGTGACGGAGGAGTATGACCAAGCTTTGCTTTCTTGGTTCTGTCACTGATCAGCGTTTGGGTTGCATTGTGGAGGAGTTTATGCAGCTTTCAGACCTGCATTGCATGGCAGTACGTCTGCACAACAGGAGGTGGAGCTCCACTGCTGCTTTCCTGTGTAACGGCACCTTCATCTTTGTTGACCGCTTGTATTTAATTACCGAATAAACTCAAGAAGCACTTCCTGCCACTAAATTGTCAACAGAGATTTCTGCTTTGTCTGAGGTGTGTTATGAAGTGGAGTTAGTCACCACAGTACCATTATTAATGAACCAAGACACCCATGTAACCCTTTATCTTCCAATTCAGTGTCACTGATATGCCTGATGTTCATTTCTGCTACTAACTTGGCCCATTAGTAACATACTGAAATACAATATAATATGTATATACTGTCACCGTTATGATGAATGCATCTAGATGAGAATAAACCTATTTGTGCATAGGCACCGTTTACATTCCATAACTCAATAAAAATACTACTATCCTCACCAGCAGGGCGTCAGCATTCATTATGAGTGCAGCAATGCTTGACTTTCAAAAAAAACCTTCCCCTCAGCAGTATCCCTCAGTAAATGTGTATCAAAACATCTGTGCATACTGCATCCACTGCTCCACGGGGGTCTCAGACACATAATCAACGTTGTCAAGTCTCACCACATGCCTGTGCCTCCAAATAGCCATTTTAATGGAGGCACGGGGCGTATGTATATATCTATTTATCTACATCCACACTCATTTTAATTGAACCAGCATTACTTTCTATCTAATTGTTGACTAACCACATTTCAAATCTGCATTGTAGTACACTCGAAGTACAACTAAAGTTTTTTAGGTCTTAAATATTTAGTAAATTGCAAGTGGTTGACAATGGGGAAAATTATTACAAAAATAATTAGTTATAGTTACTTTCCCAAAGGTGTAATTGAATAGTAACAGACTTGTAATATAATGGAATTACTCCTTCATACATGTAATTATTTACCAGGGAAAGTCATTGATGTATTTTTTTTTAAATTGCGTTATAATTACTGTGTTTTCAGTGTTCTGCTAATTAGCTAGGGGGCAGTGCTTTCCTGGCCAAGAGCAAACAAAACTTTTTCTGATTAGTGTAAGTAAAGAACAGTATGAACAATGGCTACCAAGGCAACATACAGATTGCTGCTATAGATACTGGCGCATAATATCGTGCCACATTCCACGGTCAGTAGCGGTAACCGCATTGTAACGTTTCAAATAGTAATTGGAGTAATTATTATAGTAATCCAGTGGTTCTACGTTATTTTCTGCCATGTCAGTAGAAATCTATTCATGCCACAGGAGAATTTGTATAATGTCTCTTAAAAGGGACCCACCCCACTATTTGAAGAGTACTGTAATAATTCCAACACCGGTGATCAAATATACTATTATTATAGGTAAAATTAAAGTCATTCCTGTGCATTTTATTGAACCGTCAAGGTGTGTTTCTCAATAACAATAGTGCGGGTCCATTGAGTCATTTTTGTACAAACACCGGATCTAATGAATATACAAGACATATTTAATTATACTAATGAAGTTATGATAGTATGTTGTTTGTTATTATGGTTGTAGTTTGCAGAGGAGTAGAGCTATGTTGTTTCACACTGTGAAGTGTTTGTAACATTTTGTTTTTTTGGCCTACAGAGCGCAAGCCTCAAATGTCAGAAACACAATAACTATCTGCCTCTTCCTGCAGAGGTGTGTTCGGTAGACTGCGGGACGCATGGAGTGTGTATGGGTGGAGCTTGTCGCTGCGAGGAGGGCTGGACAGGTGCAGCCTGCGACCAGCGTGTGTGCAACCCGCTCTGCATCAAACATGGAACCTGCAAGGATGGCAAGTGTCAGTGTCACCAGGGCTGGAATGGCGAGCACTGCACTATTGGTGAGAGCACTTCACAGTTGATGTGTGTGCGTGTGTGTGCGTGTGTGTGTGTGTTTATGTAGGGTGTGCACTGAAACAGCAGCACCCAGTCAGTCCCTTCCAAATTCAAACTTGAACTTTGTTCAACAAATTTGGCTAAAAGAATGTGAGGAAGCTCACGAGGGTTGCTGATGTAAAATGTGGGTGGTTCACAAAGCAGAAGGATATAGCTGTTTTATAATCACCGACCCCGGGAGGCCTTTCAAACTCCAGGGACATTTGATAAAAGGTGAAACTTTTCACCTCACTGGCGTCAAAATTTTGAATGGTTTCTGTGTGTGTGTGCGCGCGTGCGTGTTTGTGTTTCCACATGTCGATCTATCACTGTCTCATACTGACATCACTGTCACTTTGGATGGATGAATGTCAGATTCTTTGGATTCACCCACAGTGCTTGTAGTCACAATGTCTCATATTCCTGTCAGTGCAAGGACAGTGATTGCAATCTGATACACACACATAAGCCAACACTTATATCAGCTCACACACAACTCACTCTGACACATACATAAGCACAGGGGAATAGCAGTTTATGATCTCCCCATTTCCCCCCATCAGAAAGTAGGGCAGCTTTGACTGCGGCATCAGCCCGAGATGAAAGAATTGTCAGGCCTCCGCCTGGCGTGATGCAAACTTCCCCAGCAGCAGACACTCTCAGCTTATCCCAGCTTGCCTGTTGTTCATTTCAGCTCTGCATGATGTTGCTTGCATTTATTTATTTGTTTATTTGATTTTCAATTCTCCCCATCTCTTACCTTTTTGCACGTTTTCTCCCACTGCAGACCATGGGAGCATGGTTGACAAAGCAGGTACCGTATTTTGACTCTGGTGTTTTCTTCATTAGCCTGTGATGGTAGTAGCTAGCCGCTGCATTTGTGGGTTCTTGGCCCGGCTTGGCTCTGTAGACTCTGTGGTGCTATCTGTACGTAGATTAGGATGCGAGCCTCAATGATATCTCCCTACATGTAGTGCATTCCCTTTTTTTTGCAGTGCACTACATCAGGAGTCATGTGTCATTGAGCCCAGTGTGGGGATCAGTAGATCCAAGTGTGGTATCGGCCGTGTGGAGGCGCTGTGCTGTGAAAGTGTATGCATGCATGTGAGCGTGTTTTTCATTTAACACACAAACAAACGTATCTGTAATAACTAGCTGTGGTATTCTAGTCTTGTATTACTTGAAGCCTTGCCGTTTCACAGAAGAAGAATATTCTGAAAGCAGTAATCACTTCTGAGGTGATGAAAAATTACAGACTGTGCACCTTTGTGACTGGATATTTGCGACACATTTAATGGCCATGCTAGAGCAGTTAATACTTGTATTTCTTAGCATATATGTGGGTGAATATGACATGTTCTCCAAACCTGCAGAGATCTTTACAAGAATCCTCTATTCTACAGCATGTATACTTGTTCGACATAGGTGAAATGGAAATTCCATGGTTACATTATTTACATTGTTGAACTGTAGTGATGATAACATGAATTATTATTAAATACTGGCTTACATTTGGTCTCTTGATTGATGATGAAAAAAAAGGACACAAAAACCTGGCGCAAATATCATAGTTTTAATAGTGGACTCTGTAATTGCATCCTGTAAAATGATCCCCAATGGAAGTCGCTCCTGACGTGCTGTTTGCAAAATACGCATACTATTTCTATTCCATTCCATTTTCTTCCGCTTATCCGGGTCCGGGTCGCGGGGGCAGCAGTCTCAGTAGGGAAGTCCAGTCTTTTCTAAGTCTACAAAGCACATGTAGACCGGTTGGGCAAACTCCCACATACCTTCGAGTACCCTTGCAAGGGTGTAGAGCTCTACACCATTCTATACCATACTATACTATTCTATTTCTACTCCACAGAAAATACAAACAAACTACAGAAATTTTGTTAATCCAATAACAATAGTTATCGTTCGTGTCTTCTACCATCACTTTCAATGCCTTCTGTTTTGTTACAAACACACTCCAGGCACAAATCAAGAAGCTAGGCTGTAGTTGCGGGCCAAATTATGCCACGTAAAATATTATTATTAACTTTTAGAGTGCATAGTTTTTTTGCCACTTTTTTTAGTGAACCTAGCAATTATATTATATTTTTTTATGACTTGGTTGTAAAAAATATGCAAGTTTTAATTGCACCTCAACTTCAAATTTAAACTCCCTTGTCAGGTTGTTAGTCAGCAGGTTGGGAGAATGTGTCATATGCATTTGAGCAAGATACCGGAGGCGGGAAGCGAATTTATAAAACTCTTTTTTTTTTTTTTTTTCCAAATCAAATTCATGCAGTATTTAAAGTGTTTGGACAGCTGTCACAATCATAAACAGAATAGCGGCAAGGAAAGCTTCATACAGAGAACAGGTTTCGAGTTTAGTGTAGATTGTGTGGCAATAGTGTGGAGCACTGTTGAGCGTGTCCTCCCACCTTCTACGTTTAACGGAAAAGCTCTAATCAACAGCCAGTCCAGGAAGGAAAAGCTAAACCGTTAAGCTGGGAGCAGAAATAAAGTGAAACAAATGGAGGAAAAGGAGAGACGTTTCAACGAGGTGAAGGAATACATGAAATCCCATTACCAATACGAATGCGATAAAGTGGGAATCTATGATGATATATGATCCACCTTTATGCAGTAATACTGAAATTATACTTATGACCTTTAGTGCGTGACCTTTAGAAGCTTCTACTCTAATGTCAACTATAACTTTCTTTTATGCACTTTGTCGTCATTCATTCTGTCTGTCTTACCACCCCTCTCTCCCTCCCTCATTCAGCGTTCTTTGTCCATACACACGCGCACACACTTTTTAAAGGAAATTCAGTGTCCAACTGTGTTAGTGAGAAGTTAACAGTTTTTGAACATCCCACTTTATTCTAGTTAGTATGAGTGGGTATTGACTGGGTTCTGGCGCTAGAGAGATAGGAGCCCCAAACTGGCCTGCCTGGGAAGGCCGATCAAATCCCACTATGGATTGTCCTATCTGGTTGTTTCATAAGTATGACTGCTTTAAATGGAAACTCTTATATTTATTAGGCAATCACTACTAACTGCCTTTGTTCTTTGATCCCAATGCAGAGGAACAATATATTTCAGCCTGATTGTTAATACAGAGTCATGAGTGGTCCGCCGGTGCAGAAAGTGGAAATAATTAAAGCTTTAAAAAAAAGGAAAAACAACCTTTGATTTGATTGCTCTTGCAGAGCTCAAATGTGTCATTTACCAACCTCTCCCTACCCCCGCCGTCTTTCTATAGCAGTATTTCTTGTTTAAACAAGACGATACATCGTCTTTCTAAAAGTCCTTTGTTGACTTTATCTGCTTGTGGTTTAGACGTATGATAGAATGCCAATCTTGGCGAAACGCTTGTTAATTCAGCTGCTGCCACCCCTTAGATTACACTATTTATATTCATAATGCATGGCTTTATTGATGCGGCGATTTGTTAGAGGGCAAAACCCTATAGTGCAACTTGAGAGAAAATATGTTCATTAATCTACAGAGCAAGACTCAATGAAAAGCATTTCATTTTCATAATCTCTCATTCGGTTAGTCTGTCCAACATTAGCTCATATCTAGAGTGTTTGTGTGTGTGTGTGTGGGTTTGCGTGCGTGTGTGTGTGTGTGAGAGTGCAATTGCTTGCATGTACAGGTATGTATTTTTTTTATCAGATATCCCTGTCTTTGCTTTCCTCTACCATGGGAAGAATTAGAGTATTGCTGACTTATTTATGGAGGAAATGACTGTGATAAGTTTGTTGGTGACCCTTTTTGCTGCTGGAGAAAACATTGTCATTGAGCATCATGATGTCTTTCCCCTCTGCCTGAAAGATTATGATATGGCACACACTCTTTTCAGTTAGAGCTACAAAGCTGCGTTTTACATTAAAGTGGTTTGATACGCAATATTGTCTCATATGCAAATATAACATAGCTCAATTTTATTTTGTAATTCAAGTGTACAGTGGAACCTCGGTTTTTGTCATGAATCCATTCCAAAAGTCAAACAAAAATGTAAATATATGAAAACTTAAGCCATTTTTCCCCCTAAAACATAATGTAAATCCATTTAATCCGCTGCACACCTAAACTGTATTGTAAACTTCAGCAACAGGTACGTCATCATTGCACACACCAGTTTGGCTCACTATGTTAATTTTTTCCCCTGCCATCTGTGTTAACTAAGGAATCCTTACATTGCAGTCCTATTGTGTCCTAAACATGTGCAGTGTGCTGGAAGGCCTCATCAGCACTTAAACTTGCTCTTGGATTTGCTCTTTAAAGAATAGAGACAGAAACTGAGTTATTCATCGTTCTATCCGTATTCTATGAACAAATAGGCGAGACACACATTTTTTTTAATAGCAATGACACAAATAATCTACTGATGCTTGTTGATGTTTTCTCCTTCATTCCATAGTTATCGTTATTCATGGTGAGACACCTAGTATTGAATTATGCAAAGTCTTTATTGCGTGAATGTCTGATTTTCACTCAATCTTGTTAAGCTGATGATAGCTTGGGTCAAAGTGAATGTGTAACAGACGACAACCATTTATGCATACACATGCTCACAGTTAATTGAATACACTTGTATTCTCCCATCTGAAAGCATTACTCTCAGGCCGCCCAAATCCAATTACATGCACTAATTCATGATGTAAGTGGGGGAGAGACTGTCAGACAGACAGCAGCTAAAGATAGGTAAATGAGCATTGGCCTACTGAATATAATTGATTATTGGACATTCAATACACACACCATGGATTTCCATATACAGTAGGTGAGACTCATTACTTCATCATAGCATAAGCATATATGTGTGTATGTCAATTTGTTTAAGACTGCAAGACCGCAATATTTAGCAAAATAAATCATAAAAAAAAATTAAAAGCCTTATTCTGCCTCTCTACCATCATCCCACCTTCCTACTCCTACCTCATCTTACCCCTTTCCTCACTCAGATGGCTGCCCTAACCTATGTAATGGGAATGGCCAGTGCACCATGGGACAGCAGAGTTGGCATTGTGAATGTCAGACTGGTTGGAGGGGCCCTGGGTGCAGTGTTGCCATGGAGACCTCCTGCGCTGACAATAAGGACAATGAAGGAGGTGAACTGGGGCAAGCTGATGATGGAGATTTGAGAAAGATGCAGGGATGACTGGAGATGTCAATTCCAAAATTTCCATGGGAAAGTAATATACCCAGAAAGGAAATTAACAGGAAGTAGAATTATTATAAAGGAGAAGCATTTACTACTTTTGTGTCTTCTACTATTGTTTAGATTAATACATTTGTAAACTATCGGCAGTGGCAGAAAGTTTTTTTCTTGTTCGTTTTCATTTCTCATTATTGTTTTTGCCCTTCTCTCTTAGATGGACTAACTGACTGCATGGACCCTGACTGCTGCATTCAAAGTCCTTGTCAGAACAGTCCGCTGTGTCGAGGCTCCAGGGACCCTCTGCAAGTCATACAACAGATTCCCTTGTCCCTGACTCGCGTCCACTCCTTTTACGACCGTGTTAAGATGCTTGTATCACGGGATGGCACCCATGTCATTCCTGGGGAAAACCCATTCAACTCCAGGTAAGGCACAACTAACAAGGGAAAAGCTGTACTATCAAAGCACTTTTATTTTACCCTCTATTGCTCCTCTTCTGAGATGAAGTGTTGAGTAAATTAAACTATAGAGCCACACACTTTTTTGAAAGTATAAGTTGATATTACCCATGAAAACATAGCTGTTGCTGAAAGACATGTTGATTTGTATGCATGTAAAGACACTTGTATGCATGATCTTTTAAACAAGACTAGCAGTCAAAAGATAGATTTCTTTGTTAGTAAAACCACTAAAACACTATAGCAGGAGTTACTGGAGTACATCAGGATCACAGTATGTGAAATGCTTTCATAATTATTTGCACACTGGGCCCCAGTGGCAGCACACTGGATAAGATAAAACAGGTCTGTAACAACATCCACTCATCCCAGAGACCCAAAGCCATTCCCAGGCCAGCTGAGCCATGTAATCTCTTCAGCTCGGTCTCCGACCTTGGGATTCTAATCTGATGCCGGTACCACTCCAAATGTTACCTCTTGGTGCAAAGACTCAGTGATTCAACTGTGAGCTTCTTACAGAGAAGTCGGAATTCTAACACAGAGTGCAGCCACGTTGATAAGGAAATAACGGAGAGTTGCTTGGATCTGTACTGTCATTCTTTTGTCACACCCCATAGCTCGTGAGCTTAGATAGGTTGAATGGTAGATCCTGGTCATTTGAAATGAGAGCTCCCTGCAAAAATACAGCGGATCCACACTGCACATTTGATTTTTGGTCAAAAAATATTTCTTTTTTTTCTCTCTGTAAAAGGGCTGTTTTTTTTGCACAAAGCACAACTCATTCAGGCTTAGTCGATCTATAATTCATAAATGTCAGATAATACAGGTTAATATTTACCGTCTTCATGTCTTTGTGCATCACTGATAATGTTTTTGAGATTTCGCACTTTGTTTGATGGTTCTTGAACCGTACCCTAAGGGGGTATCCACACGGAAATGTTTTCAGATCAAAACGGCAAAGTATTTTATTGTTTAAGCTTCTCGTCCACACAGAAACAGTGTTCTGTGGGCTCGAAACAAATTTTTTTTTTTTAAGGCTTCGGGAGTTGGAAAATCTGAAAATACCGGCTTGTTGTTTTTGTGTAGACAAGCAATTCTCTACTTTTTAAGATCGATGGCGTCAGTGACTGGTTTGCCTTGTGTACATCGCTTTTACTCGTTTCCTGTTTGCATGCAACTATTTAGTCATCCAGTACAGTCTGTGTGACTTTTTTTCAACCTGTCACAAGACATTTTCAAGAACGTTCTTGTATGTAAAGGGCCTTAGTTGCAAAAGCTGCAAATTGGCAACGAGAACTGGAAGATAGGTCCCCTGTCTATGATGTCTCAGCGACTTAATTCCAGAATGAATTAATTCTGTAACGGATTAATTGGATTTACATCATTTCATATGGGAAAACATTATTTGGTTAATGTTCGTTTTAGTTAAAGTCAGACCAGCGAATTAATGACTACCAAAGATCCACTGTATAAAATCCAGCTTCAAAATTGGAACAAAATTATTATACAAGCAGGGGCGGCACTTCGGGGGGGGGGCACGGGCCGACCATGGCTGAGAAGAACTGCAGAAGGCGGGCCCTCCCACGACTTGTGCCCAGAGGAGCACAGAGTATGGGCAGATCAGTCACTTGTCCAGTGTTGCCAACTGGGCAATTTTGTCATTTCTAGCATCTTTGGGGCGTTTTAATGTTTTGTGAACGCACGTGTTGCTCTGCATTTTATATACTCACTGAGCAGCAGCGAGTGCTGTTGACAGGTCCGCCTCGCCCAATTCATGTGCATATTAGATGGTGACCGTCTAACTCACAACATGGGCTTTGTTATTTGGGTTTAAAGGGCTGGGTCAGTTGCCCTTCCCCCAGCCTCGCTCTGATGTGAGTCAGTACAAGACTCCCTCCTGTCTTCTGCAAGCCGCTGCGTCGTCCCGGCTAGCTGTCGGAGAAGGCGTTTCTCCAAGCCGCTCCAAACCACACTGCTTACCTGATGTAATTCGAGGACTGAGATGGAGGCAACATAACAGAACAAAACAGAACAATAACCATAAGCACGATTGTCCCACTAGCCCGCAACTCAGGTTCTTCTGTTCATACTAATCACCATCATCGTTCATTGTTCATAAGTGGTACATACTATATAATTAAATTAGTGAGTGAGGTATATTTAGGTCTTAAATCAGAATTTTGCATTTAGCTTCAATAGCTAATGAACAATGGATTTGCAAAAAGAAAGGGATAATTCTGGAACTGAATCTGATACAGTAATTTCTACAGTGACTTTTATTGATCTGAAATCAACATCAAGCTAGGGTTGGAGGGTAAGGAACAAGCCGTGTGGTTAAAAGCAACAGTTTTATGAGTATATCAATTACTTGTGGATTCTCGCTTGAAGGCATGGAACATAATATAAACATGAATCTACTGGAAATAAAAATACTGCATGGAAGTCAGGAGAACTAGGGCGCTGGAGAGTTTATTGTAGAGCCTAGTTCTAATCTTCCATTGCATCACATGCACTCACAAGAAAAAACCCTGTGCTACTTTACTTGTTATGCACTTTCCGTTTGCCTCTTTCTTTTCCTCCTATAGGAGTCGACAATGATGCTAAGCTGATCAAGAAACAATCAGATATATGTCTAGCCGCATAGCAAAATAAGCAAATAAGCAATTGCAATGGGATTGTTCAGGTTGTCTTAGATGTTTTGCCTCTCATCCGAGCTGGCTTCGTCAGCTCATGCTCAATGCCTAGATAGGACAGGCTAGTCATGGATGAAACGTCATGGCCCCAAGACAACCTAAACAGTCTTGTTGGGATCAATTTAATTCCCTGAGAAATCAAAAGGGTGCTACGGTAAGGACAGGTTATTTTGGTACCCTTTCTATGTTTGACAACAAATGTGTATCATGGCTCCACCAAAACAAACTTTACTGCAGGTAGGAATCTGGCCAAGAATACCTTTTGAGTTACCATCGAGCATCTCAACTGCCAAGAACACAGAAAACTCAATCTAGGATTTCCAAACCATGCACTCTGTAGTTTCATTATTATTATTATTATTACAGCCGAACTGATGAATAGGAACAGATGACCTTCAGGAAAACACCAACTGGAAGCCTGTTTGATGGTCCACTGGGACTAAGGATGCAGCTCCCACTGTGGCTACAGGGAATGAATGACTCGAAGTAACATTCTCCCATGTGTAGAATATATGTACCATACCACCTTCTTCAGAGAGTTTGACACTGATATAGTATGGCTCCAAGAAAAGCCTGACTTGAAATTCATCCTCACGAATTGCGATTTTTTCGGAGACAAAAGCAGAGTAGGTCAGAAGCCTCTGTAGATTTAAAAAACCTCTCAAGCGATGCCCATGCTCATTCTTTGTGGACTCACGCCGATGTTTACACTTACATTAAACAACTTAAAACCCCTGAAAAGTATAAAGCCTAGGTTCCCAAAGTGGTGTATGCCAATTATGATTGGGGGTATTTGAATAACAATTACAAACAATTAGGGCCTAACACTCACATATACACTCACACGTAAGTGTGCCTGAACATCTCACAGTGCAAGGAGGATGGAGTAGAAAAGAGAGCGTGAAGTTTTTCATTGGTCTGTATGCATTATATGAACAAATAAGTAAGTTTGATAATTATTTTGTCCATTAAGAGTGTTTAATCTTGATAATCTTAACTTTACATCCAGTCCCCGCACAGCTCGGTGAATTTATGTCAATTTAGGTGGGGATTCCCCCAAAAAGGAGGCTTTATTGTTTGCATGTATTTTTGTATTCAAAATACTGCCTTATTATGATTGTTAAACTTTCCTTTCAATTTGGTATTTAATTAATATGCAGACTTAAACCATAGCCATATAAGTCCACAAAAAAGTGAAGCTCAAATTCAAGCCATTCAAATGGAAGGATGCCAACATTAGACTGGAATAAAAGATATGTAGGATTATTATTTATTTACTTATTAGAGATCGTGTCAAATTTGATCTGAATGGGCCCATGCAAAATACACGATTGATCCGGAATTACTATCAAACTAATAAACCAATTAATTATTTTCAATATTTCAAGTTAATTAAGTGAAAAATGTTCTGTTTTTTAAGTGTACAGGAGTAGGGGCCCCATGGCTTCACGTCAAATGTCTGAAAAAACGTTTAGGATCCACTGGAATAAAGCATGTCGGGTATGAAGTAGAACACACACATACATACACCGTAGATTTACTGTGCAGTACATCCAGACATATTCTTCAGCAATGTCATGGTGTGTTTACCATATTGATAGGAACTAATCTAGATGGCAGGGGCTGCTGATTGTGGCTAATTAATAAGTGGTTGAATGCCAGTGGCATGAATGAAAGTGCAAATGATTGAAATGATCGAAAGGAGTAATTCGTCAAACCAGATGATAGATGGTTTGGCTCGTAGCATGACTACCGCTCTCTCAATGGTATCTCTTTTGTCTTTTTCCAGTTTGGCGTCCCTTATCCGAGGTCAGGTGTTGACGAGCGATGGAACGCCTCTAGTGGGGGTGAACGTGTCTTTTGTCAACTATCCCCACTACGGATACACGCTGACTCGGCAAGATGGAATGTATGTACACCAGATACCCGGCAATGTTTGCTGAAACTACCTCACCAGATGAATTGTGATAATTGGATTATTCGTGCATTGTGATTAGCAAAAAAATGAGACTGCTATTGCATGAGAGCTTATAGATAGGCGTGATAAGAAGTGCGTCCTGGGAAGTCAACCATTCAGACAGTATAGGATATAAAATAACTTGTGGTTTGATTCCAACATGTGCTGCACAATTTACAATTTAATCACTATTTTTTATCACTGGCAACATTGTATTGACATTTGATCATGAGAATTATGCTTATTCCATTGACCTCAACCTAGTTTTTGGTGACGTTTTTCTTGATTGTGAATTCTCAGTCTTCCAGGTCATTATATTTTCATTGCATTGAATTCATCAGTTCATGCTCAAATACTAGATCAGACAGCTCATCTGTTCTAGATTGGATTACCTAGAGCTATCCTAGGTAGGACTAGATAAGACTCATCTTACTAAAGCTATCCTATCTAGGATTTGAGATGAACTGATCAACTCAATGCCCTGAGAAGGTGCCATTTCTTCATTTGAACCTTGTAGTTATTTTACTGTCTACACTGTTAATAATTTTTTACCTCCCCTAGCAGGTATTTTTACTTTCTTTGCAGAAATTACACTTTCCAGTGGGAAATGTCAGGGGTCACAGGGGTTATCCAGTTATTTACTCATAAATAAAACTGGATTGAAGTCAGGCTGTGAGCCAATGAATCAAATTTAGATTACCCGGCTCCTTAAACTGACCTCCACCCATTAAATGTGCAAATTCTTATTTTCTTATCTCAGGTCTTTTAAGCATTGTTCTCCTTCCCTGCGGATTTATCAGTGCTTTCTTTGCAGCATATTTCTTTCAGTTTGATCAAACCGATGCTGAAACACCTGAACTTCGGCTAACATAATGACAGCTGACATTGGCTTGCAGGGGCAGTTTCATAGACTTCAGTGAATGTGTTCCGATGTGTCTGCCTGACCTTGGCCTTCCTTGATGAATGTTATTTTCTTGCAGTTGATAGGCTCAGCGAGATTGAGTCACCTGTTCACAGCAATTCCAGAAACGAACCTCCTGCTGTTTATCATGAGAATACAATTTTTTCACTTTTTTAATGAACCCACAGGAGGCGACTGGTGATAAAAAAAAAAAAGAGAGAAATATGTGACTTGCTCAAAGAACTTTGCTTTAACATTTCAGACTTGAAACCGATGTGTAGACAGGGTGGATATTTCAGGCGTTTTTGTTGTCAAATTATTCCTAAAGCAGCTGTGTAAATATTGTCTAAGAAGAAGAGAAGCAGTAACTGTGTGTGAGTTGATGTACCATCCATCCTCTGCAGCACTCCCCATCTGTACCTCATTCCCCTCCTCTCCTTGCAAACCTCTCCAGGTTTGACCTGATAGCTAATGGTGGTGCATCAATGACTCTACGATTCGAACGTGCCCCCTTCCTGAGCCAGGAGCACACCGTGTGGCTGCCATGGAGCCAGTTTTATGCTATGGACACTGTGGTGCTTAAGACAGAGGAGAACACAATCCCTGGCTGTGACCTGAGTGGCTTCGTCAGGCCTGATCCTCTTGTGATTGCATCCCCTCTCTCCTCCTTCTTCAGCTCCAAGCCAGGGGAGAAACCCATCATACCGGAGACACAGGTGCAGTACCACTGACCCCTGGCAGCCGGCTAATCCTCCTCCTGGTTCCCTTGCTTTCTACCCGCTTTCCTTTATGTCTGTCTTTTATGGCTCTCTTTCTACTTCTGCTTTGATAGATTCCCTTCACTTTCCTTCTTCCATCGTTCCCTCTTTTTCTATTTCCTTATATTTTATTCCCTGCTTTTATCCTTCAGCTGTCAGTGGAAGCGTGACCTTCATTATTCCACCTGCTATTTAATCCCCCCCATAATCCCTTTCTTCTGTCATCTCATCTCTTTGTCTTCCAGGTGCTGCATGAGCAGATCGAGATACCTGGCACGAGTCTAAAGCTGTGCTACCTAAGTTCGAGGACACAGGGTTACCGCTCCCTGCTCAAGGTGACCATGACCCCTGCCGTGGTCTCTATGGGTCTCCTGAAGGTTCACATGATGGTTGCAGTGGAGGGGCACCTCTTTCAGAAGTGGTTTCATGCGTCGCCCAATTTAGCCTACACTTACATCTGGGATAAGACCGACGCATACGGGCAGAGGGTCTACGGGCTGTCCGAGGCTGTTGGTGAGTATAAGAGATGAAGTGAATTTTAGTTTTAAAGAGTGTTTTTTCTGTACTTACTGAGAAGATGAGAAACTTTACCAGTAATATAGCACAGGCTGTGACAGGGTGATAGAGTTCTAATTAGGAAGCCTGAAGGAGAGATTATACACTAGAAATCCAGCCTCAATCCACTACGCAGTATAGCCGCCGTTAAATGGGTTTTTTTTCATATGTCTATTTTTCACCGAGACTGCATTTGGTTCACTCAGCCAGCCGGAACTTCAGTGAAGGGTTATTAGGAATCAGGGTGAGTTAGCAGTTAACTACTGGGGCAGCATACCGAGTCTTCAACGCTATTACATTCTGTTGTCACAGTCACTTGTTAGACTGAAGACGCATACATGGACATCAGGAACATCAGCACGGATGAAAATCTTCAGAGCACGCTATTTGGAAAGTCACCTTAAGATTCCTAACTTTATAAGAGTGTCAATTCTTACTAACCCTCTCAGAGGCTTGATCTCAGGAGGGTATGTTGTTAGCAGTGAAGCTGAAGGTGCTGGAAACAACATTCTCTCTAAGACGCCAATGCAAATTGGTTGTGCACACACCATTCCTGTTAACATGTATGCACCTACAGTATATGCTCACAAATACGATGACATGGGCTTAGCATGTCTGCGCTTCTCAATTCAATGTCCTGAGTCAGTCAGATACCAATTGTTGACTAGGATTCTTTGCAAAAATGTTTTCTGTTTTCTTGCAAAGTGTGTCCTGTACGTTTAAAGATCCTCTTGGAAGTCATTTCCAATTAACACGGATTGTGGTTGATTTAGCAGCATTTGAAAGTGTTAGTAAGGTGTTAGTTCAGAGTTGGGAGCAGGTGCTAACTAGCTTTGCTTTGTGTTGCATAATTCACAGCATAATTGAGCTTGGGAGGTGATTATCTGATCTATTTTTTATTGATCGTCACTGTTCCTTGGTCTCACCTATTCCTCTCTTTTGTTTCCCATATGCAGTGTCTGTAGGCTACGAGTACGAGTCATGTGCAAGTCTTATTCTGTGGGAGAAGAGAACTGCCATCCTGCAAGGCTACGAACTGGATCCCACCAATCTGGGTGGCTGGTCACTGGACAAGCACCATATACTCAACACACGCAGTGGTAAATTTGGAAACACCATGATATTTGTGTCTTCAGATACTTTTAGCTTTATTCTGACTATGAGATTGAGGGAAAGGTTTAGGCACCAGGGGTGTACAAAGTGCAGCCCGGGGGCCATTTGTGACCCGTGGCACATGCTAAAAATATAATGTTAAAATATAATATAAGATAACTGAAAAAAAGTCCCAGCAAAAATTTAAAAATCTGCAGTAATTTTACAAGAATAAAATTTTTATAACTAAAAAGTTGTAATTTTACAATAAAATTGCCATAAAAACAGCATTTTAATATTATGAAAAACAAAATAACAAAGTTTTGGGAAATTAGGTTTGCGGAAAAATAAATGTTAGAAAATTCAAAAGAAACGTAACTTGCATTATAAGAATAAAGTAATTGTCATGTTAGTAGCTTAAAGTTATAAATATTAATCAAGAAAATTAAAAAGAACAAATATATATTCTTTAATGTTATAATAATATGAAATAAAATACACAAAATAAATTTGACATTTTTGGAAAATTAGGTTGGGGAAAAAGTCATGATATTGCGAGCGGAAAATTTAAGAGAATTATTTAAGAAAAAAAAATACCCATAGCAAAATGGGAAAAAAAGAGCAGAGACCAAAGTTCACTCAATAAATACGCTTTTTACGTGTACCACAAACCTGAGTTGCAGTTTTTTCTTGAAACTTCTTATATCTACCTGTGTTGTTTTATAAAACATCAAAGTGACCTTTGCATCCTTTCATTTTTCAGTATTCAGTAGTTTTAGACCTACCCTGTTTTTAAAAGTTTGTATAGATTGCAGGCTCGTTTTTGTACCTTCCTCATTGAGGAGTTTGGCTCTGTAGTTGCTTCAGTAAATACACAATTTGTAATACTTTAACCTTAAATATTTACATTTGGCTACTACCATGGAATAGAGAGATAGACAGAAAGATAGACACTTTATTAATCTCCAAGAGAAATTACATAAGGAGAATAGGACGTGGCACATGGCACCGCCATATCACCTACCAAAGTGATCTCTAACCAAGGTGGACCAGCTCGTTAACCATTTACAATTATTTCTTGTGTGGCCCATCTGGTCCCGCCACCCTGCGTTCCGCCTAGGTTAAAACCAGGGTCCACATATTGAGAGTTGATGTAATGTAGGTTTACCATTAAACTGAATTTGTATTCATCCAAGTGACTGCAGGGATAGCCTTGGAGCAAAAAAAAACAAAATTATTTTTAAGTTTATTCTTATACCACATATGTGTGATCTGTATACACAGGCATTCTTCACAAGGGTAGTGGCGAGAACATCTTTGTATCAGAGCAGCCTCCAGTCATCACCAGCATCATGGGTAATGGTCGCAGACGCAGTATCTCCTGCCCCAGTTGTAATGGTCTTGCGGACGGCAATAAGCTGCTGGCACCAGTTGCCTTGGCGATGGGCATTGACGGCAGCCTCTACGTAGGAGACCTCAACTTCGTACGGAGGGTTTTCCCATCCCTGAACACCACTGGCATCTTGGAATTGAGGTAAAAATGAGTTAAGAGTGAGAAGACAAAAATGTTGGACAACATTGGATATCCCTAATTGAAACACCAGAGAACTTAACATCTGTTTTGTTGTTTTTTTCCCCTTTTCCCTTGAAGGAACAAAGATTTCAGACACAGGTGAGATGAGTTTATCGATCATTTCTTCTAATTAATCATGAAGCCACGGCAGGAGATATACAATGAAGTTATTCCCTGAGATAATCATATTTTTATCATCTTGTTTTTCCTTAACAGTAACAATCCAACCCATAAGTATTTCCTGGCAGTAGATCCATTATCGGGGACATTGTTCATCTCAGACACCAACTCCCGGCGAATTTACCGCGTTCGCTCGTTAACGGGTGGTCGCCTGCTGTCTGACAATGCTGAGGTGGTGGCTGGGACTGGAGAGCAGTGCCTACCCTTTGATGAACGCTGCGGTGATGGTGGCAAAGCTACCGAAGCTACGCTTATGAGCCCGAAAGGTGAGCAACATGAAGGGAGGTGAAATGAGCTGGTTTCGAGGCAGCAAATTGTATATTTTAGTTCTGATTACAGATCCACTATTAGAATAATTTATTCTGATTGATCCCATTCTTCAGATTTGTATGTAATCAAATGATGAATGAGAATAACTGGCGGTAATGGTTTTCATTATTTGCAATTTTGCAAAGCTTCCTTTTCTTGTAGTCTTTGTCTAGCTATACTTCAGTGCACAAAGCTGGCAGATTATTGCTTTTTTTTTACCTTTGGTATGGAAGTTACTTTGCCCTCCAAAAGCACTGTAACAGGTTTTTTTTTTTACTGAAACCATTTGGTTTTGACATCAAAAGATAAATATGGGACCAGAAAGCAAATTTAAACTTGCAGATATTTGCATCTGCATTGAATGCACAACCCAGAAGACAGCTTCTTTTATTTAAAACCACTTATTTTTCATGTGAACAAATATATTGAATAGGGCTGACACAAGATCTTGTGTCACAACATCTTGCGAGATTAAAATGTGACAAGACTTCTATTTCAGAAGAAAACTGCCCTATGGGCACTAGACCTGGGATGAAAATATATAAATTATCCATTCATCCGTTTACTATGCCGCTTAACCTCATCAGGGTCGCGGGGGTATGCTGGAGCCTATCCCAGCTGACTTTGGCCAAGTGGCGGGGTACACCCTGGACTGGTCGCCAGTCAATTACAGGGCAGACAAACCAATCATTCACACTCACATTTGTACTTGTGGACAATTTAGAGTTGCCAATTAACATAACATGCATGTTTTTGGAATGTGGGGGGGAACCGGAGTACCCGGAGGAAACCCACACACGCATGGGGAGAACATGCAAAGATGCCAAGCGAAGATTTGAAACCAGGTCTTCCAGGTCACCTGATTATGGCCAACATTCTAACCACTTGTATATAAATTAATCCCAATTAATGAATATTTTGCCATGTGCATTAGTGCCTGTTTTCCTTGTCTCCCGCCACCAAACAGGCAGGAAGAGAGTTCACTCTGTGCGTTGGTTTTGGCACCTTGACCCATTTGTTCCATTGTACATTGAGCCCTTTTGTCAGTCAGTCTCTTTTGTTTTGGTGCATGGAACACACAAAGAGTGGGAAGCAATGCAAGTAACAGTGGAAAATAGATGAATAGATCACAATATATTGTCTTTTTTTAACTGAACTTTTACTAACAGTAACATTAAAATCTCGCCTAGTGAACCGAGTGTCTTGTGACACAGTTTTGAAACATGTGATTGATTGTGCTGCCCACGTGTGTTCCATCACATTGCTCATTCACTCAATAAATGGTACCGCATGTCTATGCTCAGTTTCAGATCCGGTAGGAGAAGTGTAGATTGCATAGATTGCATTTAGAGGTGAAAACAACATGACAACCAGAGAGCTGTCAATGGGTGAAGTTGAGGGTGAATCTGACACAATATGGAAAATCAGAACCCTTGCATAAATTTTGGTTATAGCCACTACAACCATTTGGTATGTCTTGAAGAAGAAAGAAACCACTGATGTAGTAACAGACGTTGAACAGGTGGACCAAGGAACACATCAGCCGGTGATGACAGAAACGTTGTGAGAGCTGTGAAGAAAAAATCAGTCCATTAAGATTTTGTCTCAGAAGCACGGGTGCACCACCGTGGATAGAGAATTTCCGCTATTTTAACTAATTTCCCTCTTATTTTCTCATAACATTTGCCTTTGTTTCTAATGCAAATGTTACATAAATGGGGGCATGCAGGATCCAAAGTTGGAATCTCTAATTCATAACTAAATATAATAGAAAATCACACATATCTCTGTCAAGTATGAGCCTTTATGGTTGTAATTTGTTGTGCTAAAGTAGGATATTTAAATGAAAAGATAATTTATTTACCCACTGATGTCATAGGAAACTAATGTTATATGTATGTAACGTGCCCTCCAAGTCTTCCAAGTGACAAAGACAAAAAGCAGGGCATAAATCAGGTTAAAATTAAACCTAATAATGGAATATTTTTAGTGGATTATTGGATTTATGAACACTGACACCAAACTGTCAAGGATGTCAAACTGTCATATTTCTCTACAGTGACACGGAATAGCATACATATATGGCAATGGGTGAGTGCGTTAGGAATGATCGGGGAGCTTAAAGAAGGCAATGAGCCACTCTTACCTGTCACAACAACAGCCTGTACACATGCCCTCCCTGGCGCCTGTTTGTTCTCTTACTTTCGCCATTTCTGTTTCTCATGTGCTGTGTGCCCTTCGCTACGCCCCCCATCTGTTCTTACATATCACAGTGTGCGTAGTTATTTCGGAGCACAGTTGCGTGGAACAAACACACCTGTCTGAATGTCTGCTGCCTGTTAGACTAGTAAGGCTGACACAGCACCACTTTGAAACGGAAGGAAAAAAAAAGCTAGAACAAGCAGGAAAAAGAAAGCAAAGAAAAAAAAACTGAAGGTGAAAGACCAATAGGATTTCTTTAATTTCCTTGCAGTCTACTTACTTTTTTTGGGAATAGCAACAGCTCACATCCCCATTTGATGACTCATCCCCAAAACACTTACACAAGTGTTACGCACCCCTTCCATCACTTTGTTCTCTCTTATTCAATGAGGAATTGTGCTGTTCAGCAGTCCAGGCTGCTATCCGTTTTCTGCAGGCGGAAAGAGCGAGGTTTAATTGACTCAAGATGTCTTTGACCATCGTAAATTATGAGTAATGAGTCATCATTCAGACCACTCTTCTCGGCTTCTGCAGGTATCGCCGTGGATAAAAATGGGCTCATGTACTTTGTGGACGCCACTATGATCCGGAAGGTAGACCAAAATGGCATCATCTCCACTCTGCTGGGGGCCAACGATCTGACCGCCGTACGACCACTGAGCTGTGACACCAGCATGGATGTGAGCCAGGTAAGAGAGTTGCTCAAAAGTGGGGAAGATGTGAGAGGTGATGGCGTGATGGATGATGATCTAACAGCTTTGTGAGTGCTGAGCGTTGACAATTGTATGGCCTGCAGCCAGCCAGCAAGTGTGGGACGAGCTGATTTAGGAAGCTTTAAAGGGTCTGCGGAAAAATGAATGGCTCAGAAGAGTGAGGAGTGCAGTTAGTTTAAAAATGAAGAGAACTTGGCAAGTTGTCTCTATTAGCATATACTGTAGATTATTTAATGTAAAGTCACTGATGGTCTGATGGTTGACTCGAACTGACTTCAGTTGCCGGAAGTCCCCCCTCAGTGATGGTGTGAATGGTATGGTCTGTCTGTACAGTCCTGCTCAAAATTTTAAGACCAGTCGAAAAATTGCAAAAAATTGATGTTGCACTGTACTTGAAAATGCAAAAAGAAGAAATGGGAATGTAACAAAAAAAAAACGAGTAAGCAATTTCTTGCAAACAAAGCTGAAATAGGCGGTTCATCAGCTGATCAAACATTTAAGACCAAAGCCTTTAAAAGCCAAATAGCAAAAATGTCATGATCTCTTGATGGCAAAGGCAAAAAACATTGTCTCTTTGAACGTGGTCGGATTGTTGAGCTCTCACAGCATGACATTGTCGTGGCAGTTGGACGCTGTAAGACTTAAGCGTATTAAAAGATCTTGAGGGTCATAGATCAAAAGCGTCTTGTGGTAGACTCGAACAATTTCACCGGCCCTGAACCCCGAGGGTGTCCGTCAAGCCATGAGCCAACACTCGGCCCAAATGAATGTTGCTACTGGTGCCAAGTGCAGCCCATCCATAAGCACCTGACGGCATCGACGAGAGAGGGGTTTTAAGACCAAATAACATCTTCAAAGGCCTCGTCTCCTTCAGCACCACTAAATTGTTTGTTTTTCACGAGAGCACCAAACACGGGACATTGACAGGTGGAAGTTGTTTTATTCTCTGATGAGAAAAAATGTAACCTTGATGGTCCTGATACAATTTTACTGGCATGACAAGAAGATCCCACCAGAGATGTTTTCCGTACTTCACAGCGGAGGGGGCGCCATCATGATCTGGCGTGCTTTTTCCTTCAGAGAAACAGTGGAGCTTCGGGTAGTTCAGCTTGCTATGCTTAGATGATGCAGGGAGCATCCCTTATGACTGAAGGCCCTCTTCTGTGTGGTCATGACTGGATTCTTCAACAGGACAACAATCAGCAAGAGTATATGTGCCCTGTAATCAGTCCATCTTTCGCCCAAAGTCATCTGGTATATGCGCCATAGGATGAGCGATAGAAAATGGATGGAAGGATTTCAAAACTTTTGTGTCTGCCTGCTAGGTACGCCTGGAGTGGCCTACAGACTTAGCAGTGAATCCCATGGACAACTCTCTCTATGTCCTGGAGAACAATGTCATTCTGCGCATTACTGAGAACCACCAGGTTGGTACCACACCATTTTTTCCCAATTAGAGATCCTTCCAATTTGTTGGAATCCAGTTTTATCTGGCTATACATTTTACAGAAGAAAAGTTGAGAAACACTTTTGAATTCCGTCATGCAATTCCGTCCCAACCAATAATGTGTTTCACATTGATTTTCTCAAGTAGAACTATAATTATTCACTATAAAATATGTTTTGTTTTGTTTAGTTTTTTTGTACAAAAAAAAGGATTTTAGTCAAATCTGGAAATAAATTAATAACCAAAACTGAGGTACCACAGTAATCTCTTTCAGACATATTGTGTCACAATCGAAAAACTACCAGTGAAAATATCACATCACACCCGACTCACACTCACAACAAACCTTTTTCACACAAATGCCAAAACTAACCAACCACTGCTAATAATGAAACATAAAACAATAAAACACTTAACTATGATAAGAAGCTGGGGCTCGTGACCGGGAAGTCTTAATCAATGAAGTGAATGAAATGTAATTAAATTTAGCTACTGCAGCTAATTCTGGCATGTCCTAATCAAATAAACAAACAAACAGTTACTTGTTTTATATTTTTCTTCTTTTTTTATTTTTATTCAATTAATTAATTAATTAATTAATTTATTTTAATTGCAATGAAAAGCAACACACATACTCTTTGTACGTACTTCTTGTGAAATATTAGACCCTTTTCTCTTTTTCCAAGGAGGGGCCACATACTGAAAAATCTGAAGATATGGAATGCTATTTTGATATTTTAATTTTGTAAAAAAAGGCTGAAACAAATCCACAATGCCAAGAAGTTGTAGAAATCAGATGTGTCATATTAGCATCAACATTGCAACTTTCTCTCTTTATTAATTTTTATTATTATTATTTTTACTGTATTTTTAGAATGTGCCATGGGCAATTAAAAATGTGCTGTAGGCACTAAATTGCCTCAGGCCCACATTTTGGACACCCCTAATGTAACCAGTAGTTCAAAACCCAGTTTTGTGTGCAACTCACACTTAATTTTCCACAAAATTTGTATATAATTCAGAATGATACCTTCTCTAAAGCATTTGAAGTTCATTTCTACTGCGTTATTAAGCGCATCCAAAAACAAGCCGCACTAATCAAATTTAAATAAAAATATATATAGGCAGAACCTGTCTATATGTGGTGTCTACGTTGTGGTATGGGATATTTACACAAAAAGACACACTACAGTATAAAGCTTGCAATCCTACCTGCACTCCCTCAGTGTTTGTTAGCGCCAAAGAGTGACCTGTGAAACACTGTTTTTCATCGGATTTCAACTGCTGCCGCAATCTAAAGTATCTGTAGTAATTCTACATTTCATCAAACTTACTTAAGATTTATCAGATCAAAATGCAATCGCTGCATAAGACTTCAAAATGTGATAGTATTATCCAATTCATTACTTCCTGAATCTGCAGTCCACGTATCATAATAACTGTAGATTTTATATAGCCGCATTGTTTAAGACACAGAGTTAAGGCGTGTGAAAAAGTAGCGGTTCATAGTCCGGAATTTATGGTAATGTACTCTTCAGGTTGTGAATACTTTTTATTGTCTGTTTACAGGTGAGCATCATCGCAGGCCGGCCCATGCACTGCCAGGTGCCAGGTATTGACTACAGCCTCAGCAAGCTGGCAATCCATGCTGCCCTTGAGAGTGCTACAGCCATCGCCCTGTCCCACACTGGCATTCTCTACATCGCTGAGACAGATGAGAAGAAGATTAACCGTGTTCGACAAGTCAGCACTAATGGAGAAATCTCCCTCCTGGCTGGAGCTGCCTCCGACTGCGACTGCAAGAACGACGTCAACTGCAACTGCTTCTACGGCGACGATGGCTACGCCCCTGATGCCGGCTTGAACTCACCTACCTCCCTGGCTGTGTCCCCTGATGGGACGCTCTTCATCGCTGATCTTAATAACATACGCATCAGAGCTGTGCAAGCAAACCGACCTGGACCAGCCGTCTCTAGTCCAGTCTACAGTGGATCAGGGGCGCCGCAATATGAGGTGGCATCTCCCAGGGAACAGGAGCTGTATATCTTCAATGCAGAGGGGCTTCACATCCAGACCGTTAGTCTTGTGACTGGAGAGCCACTTTATAACTTTACCTATGGTGCAGATGGCGAGTTGGCCAGTCTGATGGACAATTGCAATAATTCGGTCAAGGTGAGGAGGGAAGGCCTGGGCCAGGGAGGAGGAGCAGGCCTGCTCCGACTGGTTCTTCTGCCAGAGAATCAAGTAGTGACCTTGGGACTCGATTCGAGCGGAGGTCTGCGTAGTGTGTCAGCCATGGGGCAAGAGGTGGCTCTGATGGGCTACAGCGGCAACACAGGCCTACTCGCTGCCAAAGCTGATGAGACTGGATGGACCACCTTTTACCAGTAAGTGTGTCATAAGTGTATACTTCCTTTACTTTTTTCTCTTGTAACTGAATGAGTTCCACATGCATTCATTCTACACCTTGCACGGTATTCTGCTGACCCCTGGTGGCGGGTTTTCAAACTACAGCCAAACCTCCGTGCCAAATTGCTGTGTAGTTTTTCATACCTTTATAGGCCAAGCGTGTTTAAAGCACGTGCACCAATGACACCAATGACCGTTCTCGACACGTCTCCTCTTTCAGGTATGACAGCGAGGGTCGCCTGACTAATGTGACATACCCCACGGGCATGGTAACAAGTCTCCATCGTGAGATTGAACGTTCCATCACCATCGACATCGAGAGCTCTAGCAGAGATGACGACGTGACTGTCATCACCAACATGTCTTCTGTAGAAGCTTCGTACACTGTGGTGCAAGGTAGGAAAATTAACAGGTCACAAACAATTAAGAGGTCATACTGTACATGCACTGGGTCGCACGGTGGCCTCACAGCCAGGAGATTCAAATCTCTGCATCTCTCTGTGGAGTTTGCGTGTTCTACCTGCAAAGACATGCATGTTAGGCTAATTAGAGACCTCCTATCGTCTGTGAATGGTTGTTTGCCCTTTCCAAACCCTGTGATTGACTGGCGATCGTCACCAGGGGTGTACTCTCTACCCTAGGTCACCTGGTATTGAAAATGAAATAACTGAATGTACAGTAAACATCAACATCGGTGATCATCAACGTACAGGATTTCCAATACGCCATTATATTTGGAGAAGAAATTCTTGTTTTACTTATTCACAGCATCCCACGTAATCCTAAAGACACCTGGTGTCATTTGTACTCACTCCAGAGGATTATTTTCTCTCTCGCTCTGTTCTTGTTATGTGGAGTAAAATTACCAATATGTGGGTGTTAATAACAGTAGATGCTCCCGTATCCGAATATCTTCAGAGTGCCAATTTCATTAACTTGTGCGGAATTAATCCTCGTCTCACAAGCAGGAAGATACAAACACAGCTCTCAGGCAGTTCCCAGTATCCCTTAGCTTATTTGGTCTGGTTAGAGCTGAAGAACAAGGCGAGTTATTCTGTCCCCCTGCTGATCAACGCAAGTGTGGTACCAGCAAACAGTAGGTTATCAGGCTTGATGATCTCAAGGAGAATATGATGGAGATGTCTAGTGATCCACCTGTCTTTTAAGAGGAGATGGGAGAAACATGGCAGGGTTGTAAGTAATTTAAGGTTCCCACTACCCTATGTGGGTTGTCGGCGCAACTCTCTGCTGACATACTCACTTAACCATTTCCCGTTCTCGCGCTCTTTCTCCTTCTCTTCATTAACTCTTGTGCTGTGAACCCTCCTCGTCCCACAAGTTCTCATTTCTCTGTCTTTCTCTAGCTCTTTCCCCTCCCTCTCCCTTGCTTCTGTTTTATTATGAGCTTGTTCAAGCAGACGGAGAAGAGAAGATTTATCTAAAGGCTGCTGCTGCCAAGTCACTGGGAAAAAAGCATTTGCTTGTCTGTTTGAGGCATTGTTAAAATGTGCCTGGAGCTTTATTACAAATTGGCCTTATGGATTACTGTCATTTATGGTGGGGTTTAAAAGGGCGGCACCAGCTGATCCCCTCACCTTTTATAAATGAAAAGAACAAGCCCCCCCCCCTTCTGTGGCAGACAGATATTTCTCAGCCCAAAACAATTTTATCTTCACTGTGATTAAGACATGTGTTTTCAGTCTTGGCAGAGAGACTTTAAGCTCAACATTATACCTAGGCTTATCTGATTCCATTCTTGTACTTGTCAGTGATTCATTACACTGTGTAGATAAGGAGAGCTGCAGAGAGATGATAGTTTTTATTCAGAATATGTTAGCGATTGTCTGAACAGGATTCAATTCGCTTAGTAAATACATATGTAGCGGTATGATTTTATCACATGCACATGTAATTTCTGTGCAGTAGATCTCTGCTTTTTATAGATTTATTGAGCTGTATCATCATCTGAGAAGTCATGTATTTTTTTACTTTTGCTTTGCCTAATGAAATGAAAAAGTGCGGTATCTCAACTCTCGGCACAAAAAAAACACCTTGTCTGTGAAGCATTAAGCATAGTGTATCATGTATTTATAAGTTATGACCGACTTAGGGTGAATTCAAAAGTTTTTCCAAAAAAATAAATATATTTTTGCTTCTTTTTGGAGGAAATAAATTAAACAATACGTTTTATAACCAAAAAAAAGGGGTAATAATAAGGTCAAAAATAGGGCCACAAATGTTGAATTGTGAACGTGCATGGATCCACTGTACTTTGTGTTTGACCAAAAAAATAATCAAGGATGCAAACAACAAGTTTCACGTACAGCCATTACTTTATGTCATGCGTCTACTTCCGTTGTTGTTGAAGTTAGAATGTACAGTAGATTAGTTTGGTTTTACAGAATTTTGTATTACCATGAGCGTGCATGACAATGACTCACCAAAAAATATATAGGAGATATATCAAAGATAATAATTATATAAGACCTAACTGATCATTGCTGCATGATCATTTAACTGTAGTGGAACCTCTGAGATTGAACACAATCTGTGCCAGGTGAACCTCTGATTTGTTCAGATTTCGAAATAGGTTTTCCCATAACAGAATGAAATTTTTATTGCTTTTAAAAATAATAATAATAATAATCTAAATTGTGGGGAAAATCAGTAAACAGGCAGGCATGGAGCAATAAATGCACAAAATACGAATAAAATGCATGTCAACGTGTTTTGACCTTGGTTTCTTGCTTCCCCTCTACAGACCAGGTAAGGAACTCCTACCAGCTGTGTAACAACGGGACGTTGAGAGTGATGTACGCCAATGGAATGGGCATAAGCTTCCACACAGAGCCCCACATCTTGGCAGGATCGGTCAGTCCTACTATCGGTCGCAGGAATATAACACTTCCTACAGACAACGGCCTTAACTCTATTGAATGGCGTCTTCGTAAAGAGCAGACCAAGGGAAAGATAACAGTCTTTGGCAGGAAGCTGAGGGTGAGTTTACCAGACTTCATGAAACAATAACTGTCAAATGTCCTATAGTCAAGTCCTTGTTAATATTTGATCTAACTTGCCATCGCAAATGCAATTTTTTCTCTCCAGGCACATGGCCGCAACCTCCTCTCCATCGATTTTGACCGCAACACGCGCACAGAGAAGATTTACGACGATCACCGCAAGTTTACACTGCGCATCATGTATGATGCGCAGGGCCGGCCGGCAATGTGGTTGCCTAGCAGCAGCCTGGCAGTGGTCAATGTGTCCTACTCAGCCACTGGGCAGCTTGTTGGGTTGCAGAGGGGGAGCATGAGCGAGAGAACTGAGTTTGATGCCCATGGACGGGTCCTGTCTCGTACTTTTGTGGACGGGAAGGTGTGGAGTTACAGTTATCTTGATAAAGTAAGTATATTTATCGCATGTGTTATAAATGAAATAGGACCCTTGGCCATTACACTTTGACTATAAGCTGCAACAGGGTTAACTCCTCCCAGAATACTTCCCAAAGTCCCAAAGTTGTCTGGTAACTGAGGTCTTTTTCGGGCCACTCAGTCAACTACACCTTTTATGGATCTTGCTTTTTGGAGAAAAAAAACTCATTCAAACCTTTGTCACACAGTTTGAAGCATAGAAAATGCCTTTTTATGCTGAAATATTCCAAAACAGTAGGAGCTAAGGGACCCTAATTGATTACAGGTGATTATTACAGGTGGTCTTCTGTTTACGGCTTTCCATGTTTCATGCGGCCATAAATTAATTAAAGACAAAATTTTAGTCAATCAACTCGCCGGAGATCTATTTACAGCACAAGGATGCGCGATGTGCGACTCGCACACCCCTACATTACTCTCAACACTCGACTGTCAATACCATTGTTAAGAATGAATATTGTATGTTGACGCCTACCCAGATGTAAAAAATTACAGGGAAATGCATTATTGCAAAAGCAAAACAGGCTACTTTCATCCGCTACCAAAAAATATCAGCAAACTCTGAAATTAATTGGAAGTCACAAAACTCTTTAGAACCACACATTAGGTTGCTACAGTACCCTTGAACATGTTAAAGGATCTGCTACTATAAAAGCCCCAGTAATAACTGAGCAGCTTAGAGTTTGTTTTTTTTATTGATGTTTCATTTCATTATTGTATTTAATGTTTTTATTACGGTATTTTATGTCCTTCATGTGTTCCATGCACAGTGACTTAGGTGTTAATTTAGATCTGAATTCCAATTTACACTAAAATTCGACTTAAAACGCATCGCAGGGACAGAAATGATTCATGACCTGAGTGAGTTGATGTATTTCTGTCCAAATAATGTTGATAAAAAGAGGACATTTTCATGATATTCACTGGTTCATTCATTTAATCTGTTTCTGTTTTAGTCCATGGTGTTATTGCTGCAGAGCCAAAAGCAGTACATCTTTGAGTTTGACACCTCCAACCGTGTCACAGCTGTCACCATGCCGAGCGTCGCCCGCCACACCATGTTCACACACGTGTCTATCGGATACATTCGTAACACGTACAACCCCCCAGAAAGCAACGCCTCGATCATTCACGACTTCAGTGAAGATGGGAGACCTCAGGCCACACATTACCTGGGAACCGGCCGGCGTGTCCTCTACAAGTACGGCAAACTGGCCAAGCTGTCTGAGATTGTGTATGACAGCACTGCGGTCACTTTCGGCTACGACGAGACAGCCGGCGTGCTGAAGATGGTCAATCTCCAGAGCGGCGGCTTCTCTTGTACCATCCGCTATCGCAAAATGGGCCCGCTCATCGACAAGCAAATCTATCGCTTCAGTGAGGAGGGGATGGTCAATGCAAGGTTCGACTACACTTACCACGACAACAGTTTCCGAATCGCCAGCATGAAACCAGTCATCAGTGAAACGCCTCTACCTGTTGACCTCTACAGATACGATGAAATCTCCGGCAAGGTGCACTTCATAATGTCTTTGATCATTAGTATGCAGACTTGATAAGTGATTTCTAAGTACCAGCATGTTCCTTGGCTGGCAGAGGACTTACACTTTCTGCAAATATTTCTGTCCTAGGTGGAACACTTTGGAAAGTTTGGGGTCATTTATTATGACATTAATCAGATCATCACCACAGCTGTTATGACGCTGAGTAAGCATTTCGACACCCACGGTCGCATCAAGGAGGTCCAGTATGAGATCTTCCGTTCCCTCATGTACTGGATGACAGTGCAGTATGACAGTATGGGACGGGTGGTAAAGAGAGAGCTCAAAATTGGGCCCTACGCCAACACCACTCAGTATCGCTATGATTATGATGGAGACGGACAGCTCACGGGGGTCAAGGTGAATAATTCATGTGGAAGGGTCCATAAAAAGCAGATTTATATCTTTGTTATCAGACATTGCACTGATGATCCGCCGACCAACTGTCACTGACGTTAGACTCTGGCCCTTTTATTGTGTGTCCAGGTGAACGACTGGTCAACATGGCGTTACAGCTACGACCTGAACGGCAACCTTCATTTGCTGAACCCCGGGAACAGCGCTCGGATCATGCCGCTACGATATGACCTCCGTGATCGCATCACACGACTGGGAGACGTCCAGTACCGCCTGGATGAGGATGGTTACCTCAGCCAGCGGGGTTCTGACATGTTTGACTACAATTCAAAGGGTCAGCTACTGAGAGCCTATAATCGGGGACCCGGTGGCTGGAGCGTTGTGTATCACTACGACGGGCTCGGCCGCAGAGTCTCGACCAGGAACAGCCTTGGACAGCACCTTCAGTTTTTTTATGCTGATCTCAACCATCCAACTAGGGTGACACACATCTTTAACCACTCGAGCTCGGAAATCTCCTCGCTCTACTATGATCTGCAGGTAGGTGTGCTCGTATGCCCGGGCAAACAAGTCACAGATTAATTCATCACTATCTGCTTAATAAGTTGCTGTGGGAGACAGTTATCTTGGAAGACATGGTCATGAAAACTGGGAATTAAGTTCAAGATAAGTCATATTATTGACAAAGAGAACTACAGCTGAAAAATAAACATGATTAAAAAGTGGAAGGGACAGTGGAGCAAAAAAAATGCTGCATCGTTATGATCAAAGAAAAAACAAACCAAAAAATCATAAACGATTCGTAGCAGGACTTAGTCATGTGCAGCATATTGGTGAGCCACGGAAAGAAAAACAGACACAGGAGTGAATTCAGCAGCAGTGTAGTCCTAATTAGGGGTGAGCATAGTAATCAGTTTGTCGATCATTTACATTGATTGCTGATTAATCGTGTCTTCAAGCAACGCAGGCAGAATAAAGTGCACTACTTGGCTGCAACCAGCAGAGGCGCTGTTGATTCAGTCTCCACTACACGATGGAATTTATGGGAAGTTGAGCAGCTCCACGGAACACCGTTTTGAACATTCAGAGGGAGTGATTCTTCTATCCCATGACAATATGGTTGAAAAGCTAATAATTAATCAAACAATTGATATGAAGTAAATTAAGGAGACTTATTTAAATACCCATCCTCAGTCATCTTGGCATTTTTATTGCTGTTGCTGATTGGCTGCTCCCCGTGACGTGGCTCTGCAGGTAGTTAATCAGATGATGCAGTGGGTGGGGAAATGCTGGAGACAGAACTGCAGACAGAGAGGCTTGGCTGCATCAGAGCCAAAATAAATTGATCTCTTATCGGGTGTCGGATTCCGATATGTGTCGGCCAACCACTAGTACCTAGCATTCAAACTTCAGAGCTATATTATGATCTCCTCAAATTAGTTCATCTGAAAGCCCCTATTTCAAAATAAACCTAAAATGGAATGTTCTTTTCTAGGGTCATCTGTTTGCCATGGAGGTAAGCAGTGGTGAGGAATACTACATAGCATCTGACAATACTGGAACACCCTTGGCTGTTTTTAGCAGCAATGGGCAGATGATCAAACAGGTAATGCAAGTACAATGTGACAAATTGATATTGGTAGCAGCTTGTCCAGTGTTCTTATACATCACCTTCAGCTGCTGTGTAACACGCCATACTTGCTTCTTTCAGTTGCAGTACACAGCGTATGGAGAGGTTTATCTGGACTCCAACCCAGAATTCCAACTGGTGGTTGGATTCCATGGTGGTCTGTATGACTCACTGACCAAGCTGGTCCACTTCACCCAGCGCGACTATGACGTCTTAGCGGGGCGCTGGACCTCACCCGACTACAGCATCTGGCCCAAGATTGGGAAAGATCCCGCTCCGTTTAATCTGTACATGTTCAAGAACAACAATCCACTCAGTGACATGTTAGATGTCAAAAATTATGTCACAGGTGAGGAAAGAACTTTGTGCAACTCATGGTGATATTTTTAAATGCCACAAGGTGCATTAACATGTAGAAACAAAATAAACAAGTTTATGCATACAGTGTGTCCTACATGAATCACAAAAGCAAGTTGAAGTTGCTATTATTACAATTCAATTAAAAATCTATTCGAATTTTGGACAAGTGTCCAAAATAGTTGTACACGCCTTCTCATTCACTTGGGAACACTTTCAAAAACTTTGACATTCAAAAACTGTCAAGTTCCCAACACTGACTGACCTCTATTTCTTAAAGTAATGATGGCCACTGGTTTCTCTTGACTTGGTTGATTGGTTCTTCCCACATAATAAATTGTACATGTAAATGCCAAATAAAATGGATAAATGAACATTTAACATCACTTTTACCTTAACTGAAGACTTCTTGGTGAACAAGGTGATGAGTGGAGGGAGGGGTGGGGGAATCTGTCTATAGTGTTGTAACTACTACTCTGCTTTGATTGGGAACACACATTTGGCCATAGGATAAGAGAAACATATCTGGCAATAATTTTTGTTGAAGACCAAGGGTCCGCTGTATTCATATCTTATTATCATAATAAATCATTGGGTAAGCAGCGCATATTTGTCATTCAGAAACATTATTTCTATCTGCTCTTGTAGATGTGAAGAGTTGGCTGGTGATGTTTGGCTTCCAGCTTAGTAATATAATCCCAGGATTCCCTCGACACTCGCTCTACTTTGTGGATCCGCCGTACGAGCTGCAGGCCACTCAGCACTGTGAAAATGGACAGGTACTGTATGGTAGATCAAAGCTATGATATTAATTTTTGTCACAAATGTATACCCTATTTTTTTTTTCCCTCATTATTGTGTAGCTCATCACTGGAGTGCAGCAGGCTGCCGAGCGTCACAACCAGGCGTTCATGGCCCTGGAGGGTCGTCTTCTTAACAAGGAACGCCGCAGACGCAAGGACAAGCCAGGCCACTGGTTTGGCACCAGTACTCCCATCATCGGCCGTGGGGTAATGCTGGCGTTGAAGGAGGGCAGAGTGGTGGCTGGCGTGTCAACTTTGGCTAGCGACGACAGCCGCAAAGTGGCTCTCGTGCTGAATGGCGCCCAGTACCTGGAAGGCACACACTACACACAGGACGGGAAGGACTGTCACTACTTTGTCAAAATTGGCTCCGCTGACAGCGACCTCTTGGCGCTGGGACTGACAAACGGACGCAAGTCACTGGAGAGCGGCATCAACGTGACCGTGAGCGGGCGCTCCAGGAGAGGCGTCACCGTGGAGTTTGCGCTGCCGTCGTTTGTACTGAGCGTTCGTTATGGGCTCTCTGCAGACGTGGTGGATGAGGAGAAGGTAAGACTGTTGGAGCTGGCTAGACAAAGGGCCTTGGCGGGGGCTTGGGCCAAGGAACAGCAGAAGGCTAAAGACGGAAAAGGAGGCAGTCGCCTCTGGACGGAGGGAGAGAGACAACAGCTCCTAACAACAGGCAGAGTACAAGGCTATGATGGCTACTACGTACTCCCTGTGGAGCAGTACCCAGAACTGGCTGACAGCAGTAACAACATCCAGTTCCTCAGACAGAACGAGATGGGCAAGAGGTAACAGCCCACCTTGCGCCAGTCCTGCTCATCCAAACCCTTTCTTTCACTCCCAGCCTCCTCAACCCTTCACCAAGAAACGGGGTTACTCATGGAACGCTGCAGGGACATTTGAAAAGAGTGAAAACTATTATTGATTATACTGCCACAGGCAAAACAAATTAAAGTAATATTGTTTTTGATGAAAAAAAACACTGAAAAAGTGAAAAGGCACTGCTTAATAAATAAGAAGATTCCCCTTTTTAGAAAAGATGATTCATATTTTGGCCCATATTTTTTGGGTCACACTGCGAGCGAACATTCAGCGGAGCTCCGCTGGCTTCCAGGGCGAAGCCTCGCCCGTCTCTCATGGACGCTGAAAGCAAAAGGACTCGCGTGGAGACCACTTGGAAGTGTTGTCACGACAACAACACATTCGAGGAGGACGTACAAGGAAATGTTCGAGTCGGTCGAGCGCTATGAGTGGTCACCTTGTCTCAGGCCTCCCATTGTCCATCGCTGAGCAGTCGTTCCCTGCTGATGCAGTACTCATCAAAGCAAACAACACATGCTAAATGGCCTCCCTGAACTACTCTTACTGGACCCAAAAATACTTTGAAGACAACAAAAAAAAGACAGCGGCACGTGAAACCCAGCGGACATAGTACTACATATGTGTCCAACTCCACTAAGGTTCAGGATGTTGCGTATACTGTAGATGCTGTAGTTTTGTATGTTTCAGTCGCAGTAGGATTGTGAGACGTCACCGAGGCATTTCTGTACAGAACACACCGCTCACAGAGTCCAAACATACAAAGTATTTATTTTCATTTTCTCTTGGTTTTTTTTTTGCTTTTATTAATTTATTCTTAGTACTATATGACAATCATGAACGAGTCGTATTCAAAATGAATTTTAACATAGGAGTTGATTTTTTCTTTTTGTAAATTATGTTTCCAGTTTTGTTTTTGTTTTTTACTTTTTAGATTACTACCAGGGCAAATAATAGTCGGTCTCTAAAAATAATAATTTATGTAATAAAGTGTTTAAAATGGTTTATACACTAAATAAAAGTCTTTAAAACTGTGAAAATGTTTTTTCAAGCTATATTTCGATGTACAGTGTATAGACCTACCTTTATGCAGCACAGTAGAATATTGTTCAGAATATCAAGTTTTATATTTCTAAGAGGAAGTGGCTTGTTATGTGCAAATTCTTTGGCTGGTATTACTACTCTAGAGTTTTGTGGCACTCTAATATTGCATATCTACAGCATCAGTCTGCAGTTAGTTCTTTTTTGTTCTTTCTGTCTGTTTTTGGAGGCAAATGTATTTCTGACCTTGATCCCAACAGCAGTAGCAGTAATGGATCCTCCTCACTGTGAAGAGACTCGTGATGGATGTCAAAATATACCAAATCAGTATTATCAAAGGATAACACTTTCACTAAAACGAGACTCTTCTGGGACCTTATGAATAAAACATTATTGTTTACTTCAACTCAAGCATGTCTAGTTCACTTTCATCTCATTTATTTTGCATAGCACTATAAATGTTCTTGTTTATTTTCCCTTAACGTTCAAATTCCAGCAGATGGGGACATACTTGCATTTGAGAGACATTCAGCCACGGCTGATGGTGCCAGACAGTTCAACTGATTGTAACATTATTTATTGCACACGGCCCTCACACTGCATTTCGTCCCCACGTTTTGGTCAAAAATAATGACTTGAATAATGTTGAATGAATGACGTATGGTTGACAAGTACTTCACTTCACATGTGCTCCTTAGTAGAATGTTAACAAATGATTGTTGATCCTTGGCATCACTGCAGAGATTACTTTTTTCTGTGAAGACATTGGAAAGTTGTTTTAAGCCGTCTCAATAAAAAAAAACTGTCTAAGAAGTCACTTAATGTATGAATTATCTCCAAATAGAACATACAAGAGCAATACCAAACATTCCGCCTTCATAAAGATGTCGTTCAGAGGTGACTATTATTTTTAATAATGGTTGTATCTGTGGCTACATTCACACTGCAGGTTAGGATTCCCAATTTTTGTTTAAAATCCGATTTTTTGTGTGGTCGTTGACATTACCAAACAAATGCGACTTGTAGTGATGGGTCATTTACGATCCATCACTGTGACATTTAAGATTCGTTCATTTTGAACAAATCTTAAATGTGACTCGGGAAGAACGAATCGTCTCGGGGAGTGATTCGTTCAGTCGCGCATGCGCACATGCGTAACATCCTATCTGTTCTCTAGTGGAATCAGTTCACCTGTTTAGAGTCTTCGGGTTTGAGTCGTTCGTTCATCACGTGACAACCCCATTAACCTAACCTATGCTGCCTGAGAAGGAAAGAGAATTGATTAGTTCATAACACGAGTCTTCGAGTTTTGAGTCGTTCGTTTATCCTAATACGTTAGGCTTATGGGGCTGTCAGGCGATGAACGAACTACTCAAAACCCGAAGACTCGCGAGATGAACTAATCAATTCTCTTTCCGGCTCATGCAGCATAGGTTAAGCTCACACGTAATGAACGAACGACTATGAACGAAAAGGGACAGAGAGGTGAGGTGAGCGATTCATAGGCGAAATATCCAGGTAAACAATGAATTAATCTTTTCAGTTTCCTATAGCATTATAATTTAGTCTTGTTTGTAGTGTGATTAACGTTTGTGTAAGCAGTAGATGTGATAGGGAAGAAACATGTTCCATTTTAATCATCCATCCATTTTCTATGCCGCTTAGCCTGTTTTGCTAAAATGAACGAAATGACTCGACAAAAAGAATCGTTATTTTGAACGCAACGCGCCTGCGCAGAAGCGCGACATCCCTTGCATTTCCGTGTGTTTACGGAAGTAAAGACTGCCGCGGCGTGTGCTCCTGTGATGTGCGATACCATTGATTTTTTTTATGTTTCCATACTGGGTAAAATTCAGGCTGGTGTCGGCGACACCTATTCAACACTATGTGCAAATTAGTCTGGAAAATGTAAAACTTAGTGGACGGTATTTCAAATCATAGCATAAAGAATACCAGACATCATAGTCATTTATTGATTAATATTGAAGCGTGAAGTACAGTATATTGAGACCTTGGGGTGATTTACAATATAGAGAAGCTAATAATCAAAATTTAAAAAAAACAAAGTACAAAATTAGGTATCAAAAGTATCACTATTTGGATGTCAGTCTCGACTTTAGCGCAAAAACCCACCAGCTGTTACCTGGTGGCTGCTACATCTGCACGTAACCAGCCCCCGTTTACACTTTGCCAGGGAGCATCGAACATGGGACATTGAAAGGTGAAAAAATGTAACGGTTAAGATGGCTTCCAACGTTACTGGCATGACCAGGAGACCCTCCTCTATGTTTTCTACCAGGCACAGTGGAGGGGGTTCATCATGATCTGGGGTGCTTTTCATTTAGTGGAACATTGGAGCTTCGGGCGTTGCAGGTTATGTGCAGATGTTGCAGCGGGCATCCCTCAAGACTGAGGGCCCTCTGTGAGGTAACAGCTGGGTTTTTCACCAGGACAACGCTGCAGCACCGGCGTTTTCAAATAAACCAAAGTCTGATAAAGACTTCTAGAGTTCAAATGAATGAAAGAAAATGTCCTAGCTGTTTTTATTTCACTATTCAGAATCTTTGTGATATTTACACATATTGTTCATTTACAGGCCGCACAGTGGATAAGTGGGTAGCATGTTGGCCTCACAGTCAGGAGATCTGGGTTCAAATTTCCAGTGGGTGTCAGTGCAACATTTGCAACACAATATCATGCAAAAGTGGGTGCACGGCCAACATGATTAATGTTCACGCATACACAGTGTAGAAATTAAGAGTATCTCTCTTTTGATGCTCAACATGGGCCTTCCTCCGAGCAGTAACAATCAGGCAAGTCAAATAATTAATGATGTTTGTCTCACGTCAATTTAACCAAGGGTTTCAGGATGCTCATTGGTGTGGAGGTTCGGTGAACACAAGCTACACCAGGCAAGTTTATCATTCATTTATCATTCAACAGTCAACTCACACAACACACTTCCGGACTTGAAACAGGAGCCCTTTGGGCTATACCTCTATATATCCTGTTTACTTGTGCTAACAAAATAAGGGTGCCATAAAAATAGCTTACACCAACACACTTTTCAAAAGTTAACATCTACTCCTGTAAAAGGAAACTGCCTAACATTTATTTTCAAGTGGAAGGGTTTAATATTTTTATACTGGTTGAAAATTGCTCTGTAAAAAATTCAAGCAAAGTTGATCAAACAAAATCTGCCTTTTAAAAGCATCGGAATAAAGACTCGCCAACAATTTCTTGGTCTCATAATTGTTCAAATTCCAAGGATACTCAGCCCTAGCGGTCAGTGACAAGCGGTGCGCTTCATGGCTGGTGAGGCGCTGACTCTTTTGAGGGGTATTTATGTTAATACATGCAGACTTCTGTTGTAATCGTTTTTTGCAAAAGCAAAAAGCTTGGGTACATAATACTTCCATGTTCGCAGTCAAATTCATTCATTCTGCTCAGCATAAAAATACCTTGAATGCATTTGATTTCCTGCTAGCTAGATAAATTAATCTTCATACTACTGCTGTCAAAAAAATGGTGACCTTCTCTATGGGGAAGAACGCCGGTGGCAGGCACCTTTCCGCTCATGCAAGAACTACAGAAAGTGCCTCCAGTTTAACATTTCTATGTATTTTACTGAGAATAATGTCACACCTAGATTAAAGTCGTGGTGTATAACAGTTTCTGCATCAGCACTAACGACAAACGCAAAGTGACAGGCGCCGTGATCTGCGCAGGCACGCCTGCAGCGGCCTCATTTCTGCGGGAAATGGGCAAATTCAGCTATTTTTACTTAAAATGTTAACGATATGACTCATACAGAAAATACAGTTTAATGGACAAATACTAATATTTCATTTTTTAATCTTTTTTTTTTTCATCGTGACAGGTGTCCGAATGCACGTCACTGATTTTCGTTCATTAACCCGGAGATGCACTCGTTAATTCACTTTGTTGCACCCTTCAAATAAACATCTCACTTGATGGAAAAAAATTACTTTAATGTCAGTTTTTCATCTAAAGCAAACAGGCATTTCACAAGTCATTTGGTTTATTGATCACAACACAGTTTATTTCTAAGTTAAATCTCTAATGCACAAAAAATAATATCAAGCTATATATAAACTACAGTGGAAAAGGAAATGTGTGACCATGAGATTCAATGTTTATCAGGTAAAAGTAAAAATTGTTGTATTCATTGTGACGTGATTTGACCTGAAGACAATGTGGGAAGGGAAAACATTCCACGGGCGTACAGGCGTCTGGTAGACCAATTAAAGTCAAGCAGGAGAAATGGGATGGAGCAAAGAATGCCAGTAAAAGATAGACAGGAGTGAGGAAGTACATACAGAGGTAATCATCATAAAGTGCTGAAGAGCTTCACGTAAGATGAGCCTGAGAGACAAGTATATTGTGTGTGTGTTTGTGCGCGCGCACCCGTCATTGTCTTGATGGTGCATTCTGCCATGTACTGAGGTGTGGTGCAAGATTACTGCAGAAAGCCTGAAACTAAGAGCAGCTTACACGACAACAGTGATTTGTTGTTTTTTTCTTTCCTTTTACTCTTTTGACGACCTTTTGGAGCTGCAAACACAAACCACTTCAAGTGGTAGTCAAATGATAGTGTTCCACCGTGGACACTGTATATGGTCATCTAATAAAACAGCTTTTGCATGCACAGGTATGTGCTTGTAGTAGTGGTAGTGATTATACATCAGCAAAGAGTATATGTAGTTTCAAGTTTGGGTTAAGATCAAGACGCCAAGCGGGTAGGGGAACACAGTTTTTCTTACAAAGAGATATGACCATGCACTGGGGATGGCATGCATAATGTAGTGTTTTCAGTCCATTTTTTGCAGGTTTGAGTGAAAGTGGATTTGTCTTACAATGTGTTCGTCTGTCAAAAATATACGGCAAAATACAATGTTGTGTGTAAAAGCGCCCTCGGGGTATGTCTTGAAGCTCACTTACAAGCTGCTACATGGCAGTCAGTTGCCACCGAAAACTTCACATTAAGAAGTCAAATAACCATCCATACAGGAAAAAAGCATGCTTTCATAAAACAAGGAAAAGATTTGTTAAAAGAAATGAAGGCAACATTGAGAGGGGGCGTGAGGTTTAAGGCCAATGAGGGCAGGGTTTGTTTAGTGTTTTGAGGCACAGAAGCAGGGAACTGAGGGGTGATGGAGGTGCTGGGGAACATTGTTATGTCAGCATGTCCCACAGACAGCAGCAACACAGGGCTGTCCAGCAGGCTGTCAGGCACGTGTCTGATGAGTCGTCTCTTCTCCGATCCTCCACCATGTACACTAAAGGGGACAGAAGGTGAAGTCATTTTTTAGTCAGTATTTCTTCTCAGAAACTAAGGAGTCTTCAGTGGTGAGTTTAAGTAACTGTCATCTGTTGGGATTACCCTCCAAGTAAATCTAGGGAGGAATGTCACCATAGTAACATCAAACATTTTACGGCTAAGTAACACGAGCTCTGCTTTGGGCTATCTCTGGCCGTTTTTTGGAACACAGGAAAAGAAAGGCTTTACGGTGAAAGCACAAGTTAGACAACAAGCCTATCTATTGATGAGGTATCATTCATGTGCAAGTAGCAAAAGACTCAAGTGGCTTTCAACAAACAGGTGCACTGACTCAAGACGCTACAGACTGTCACCTAGGTGACCAGCTAATGAAGTGACCTTAGACCTTCTCATAAAGGCTAACCGCTAAACTGATATGATTAGACTCGAGTGGTTAATGATTATTTAGTAATGAATGACCCGATAAGCCAAAAGATGCTTAGAACAGACAGCCCTCGCCCCATGACACAATTCGATCTTCTATTCAAGTACAGTATAACATGAACATTTGGTCTCAAAGATCACATGGAAACGACTAACATCATAACCCAAAGGGTGGCCAAAGTGCAGCCCACCAGCCACATCAGACCACATCTTAAGCATCTTAATCTGGTCCATCTAAAATTTCCAAATTCCTTCATTCCACCAAAATAGTCAGATGCCACCTACAGCTTGTACAAAAAAGCTATCCAAACAACACAAGTCAACACAGTTGACACACAAAGTAACCTACCTTCTGCACCATGTGGGCATACAAATAAATATCTACACACCCATGCCAAAAAGAAACACCCAAATGTTACCACCAAGGTATGCTGGGTACTTTGTAGTAGTCTTTACATTTTGCCGTGTTTGTGCATTTTTGCTTAAAAGCAAAATATGGTGAGGTCGTCGGAGAAGTAAACAAGGAGCAGTTAACATACTGATCTTGAATGTTTTACTATCCACTGTTCATTTTCTTATTGCCATTGGATTACCCAACATGCCTTGCAGGCATTTGGAAATAACAGTTTCAAGTTAGGTGTTATGTTTAGCGCGTAGTTGTGGTTTATCACCCATGTAGTAGTAGTTGATGTGTGAACTTGCTGTGGATCTGTTGTGTTTATTTCTTTGTATCGTGATGGATTATGACACACACACACACACAAGCGCACACGCACACGTCATGCTTTCAAGTTAGACATTTCAGTTAGAGTCAAACCTAATTATTTAAACTAACTTGTGCAGTGTATTAATGAGATTCCACTCTTAACTAATTTGAAAAGGAAAACACAGTGAGACCATAGCTGAGCCCTTAAATTCCATTTCAAATTCGACAATGATACTCCAAAAATGTAGGTTTTTCTAAAGATAGGATCACGTGTTCCAAAGGTGTGCCATTTGGTCACACTCAATGTTCCCCCTACTTTTCAAAGTATCTGAGCATACACAAAAACCACTTGAGCATTCTTTGGCTCTCTTTGAGAACAGAGCACTTTTTTTCTGTCCCATTTTGTGTTTGACTGTTTTCGAACAAACGAAAGTAGAATTACACAATGTAGCTTCTTTATTCTCAACCTCCGACAAAACAACCCATAGTCTCATACAATAAACCACCTGAAGTTTGTAAAAAAAACATGAAATCACAGTTACATGTGAAATAATAAAGAGAATCAATAATAAAAATTATACAAATGTAGTAATATTTTTTCCATTTTGTCATTGCTTTTCCTGTTTTTGTTGCTCCATATAAGCTGGTGACTAAAAGCAAAGCCAAAAGAAGAATGACTAGTCCATACCTGGCTAAGTATTGGCTATGTAGTAGCTATGTTTAAATGTAGCTCTTAGCACCAGTGACTGGAGCAAATGTCACGGACAGGAAGTAATGTCAGTATCACGCCACCAAGCACATACTTGTGCGAACGTTTTACACGATGGAGTCAAAGCTGCCGAGTGAAGGGGATAACAGGCTGGATGGGACTAGTCACCCTGGCACAATTGCTCTGGGCAGGTCCTTCTTTTGCTTTTGCTTTTAGTCACCAGCTTATATGGAACAAATCGAAAAGACAAAACAGGAAAAGCAACGATAAAATGGAAAAAACAAAGACAATACAGAAAAAGTAATGACAAAACGGAAAAAGAATATGACTGCATTTGTATATTTTTTATTGATTGTTTTTATATTTACACATGTATTTCCTTTTACTTTTGGCACTGCTGTGATTCCATATAAAAATGAGATGTGTTTTTTGAATGGGTTTAAAATAACTTTACTGTTTTTCAGACACCTAAACTAAAATTCAGTTTACACTTACGTTGCACTAAAACAATCTCAACAATCTCTGCTTGTATTTCGGTTAAAATATGCTACATAAAATTCCACCTATTTTCTACACCACTTGTCCTCATTAGGGTAAGCTGGAGCCTATCCCAGCTGAATGGAGCAAAATACAAACAATAGGATTTTTTTTTTGGTTCACCATATGGAGATGGTAATATTGTGAGCCATGCATCATGTATCGTACTGTATCGCTGGGTACCTTGAGATTCTCAGCACTACTCACGATACATAATGCGGCCCCGCCCCACCCAGACCACACTTCCAGCGACCCCCAGGTAAATTGAGTTTGAGACGCCTGTTATAAAAATATGTGCCTCTGTTGGTTGGTACCTGGACGCTACACAGGTTGCACAAGTAGTCCAACTCCTCCAGAATGGCACATCAATACGTACCATTGCAAGAAGGTTTGGTGTGTCTTCCAGCACAGTCTCCACCATGGAGGAGATTTGAGGAGACAGGTGGTTTCTCCAGGAGAGCTGGACAGGGCCGTAGAAGGTCCTTAAACCCTCAGCAGGATCCATATCTGCTCCGTTGTGCGAGGAGGAACAGTATGAGCACTGCCAGAGCCCTACAAAATGACCTCCAGCAAGCCACTGGTGTGAATGTTTCTGACCAAACAATCAGAAACAGGCTCCATGAGGGTGGCCTGAGGGCCCGACATCTTGTAGTAGGCCCTGTGCTCGCTGCCCAGCACCATAGAACTCGATTGGCATTTGCTATAGACCAATGTTTTTCAATCACTGTGCCATGGCGCAGTGTCTGGTGTGCCGTAGGAAATCATCCACTTTTATCATTGGTCTACAAATATTTTTGTGTGATGTCCAATGTCCAATGATCGGCACAGTAATCATGTAATAAGCTAAATAGCAGTAGGTGGCAACACTTTATATTGACTTCATATTGTTTCTATAGGCTACAGAGATTAATGTTTACATTTTCTGCTGGTGGTGTGCCTTGGGATTTTTGGAATGAAAAAATTGTGCCTTGGCTCAAAAAAGGTTGAAAAACACTGCTATAGACCACCAGAATTGGCAAATATGCCACTGGCGCCCTGTGCTCTTCACCAATGAGAGCAAGTTCAACCTGAGCACATGCGACAGACTTGAAAGGATCTGGAGATGCTGTGGAGAACGTTATGCTGCCTGCAACATCATTCAGCATGACCGGTTTGGTGGAGGGTCAGTGATGGTCTGGGGAGGCATATCCCTAGAAGGACGCACAGATGGCACCCTGACTGCTATTAGGTAGAGTATGCAACCAGTTCTTGGAGGATCAAGGAATTGATACCATTAACTGGCCCCCACGTTTACCTAACCGAAACCCAATAGAACACCTCTGGGACATTATGTTTAAGTCCATCCGGTCCCGCCAGGTTCCCCCTCAGACTATTCAGCAGCTCAGTGATGCCCTGGTCCAGATCTGGGAGAAGATCCCCAAGGACACCATCCGTCCTCTTATTAGGAGCATGCCCCGACGTTGTCAGGCATGCGTACAAGCACGTGGGGGCCACACAAACTACTGAGAGTCATTTTGAGTTGCTACAATGACATTTTGGAAAAATGCACCAGTCGGCTACTTTATTTTTTCACTTTCATTTTTGGGGTGTCTTTCATTCCCCCCATAGGGTGATCATTGTCATTTCTATCAAATTATGTGGCATCATTTTGTTAATAATACATTACCTACTTATTATTAGGAAAGATATTCAAGATCATTTTCCCCCCCGTTTAGATCTGATGTGTTTTCAAAGTGTTTCTCTAATTTTTTTTGAGCAGTGTAAATATATAACACGTCGTTAATGAATTTGTTGTCTGTGTAGGTAAATACATATCAACATGATCTTATCATTGGCTGGACAGTGTTCATCATTGTGCAGTATGTTGTTACCGCTGGTTGTCGCCTGTCACTCATGAAGTGGCATTGCAAAATGGTACATAATAAATTGTTTTGTTTAAATTTCCTGCATAACGTATGCGGTGACGTCACACACTCGACCTGTATTTACATCAGAAACAACATGGATGGCCTCAGAACTGACAATATTTTATTGCATCTAGCTGACTTTGTATTCTAAATCAACATTTAGAAATAATCCTACCTCCTTGTCAGTCCACAAAAACGAGCCGGGCGCCATGTTTTATGTTTTGCAGAAGTGACGGGATAACAGAGGATGATTCTGCTTGGATAGAATTTCAGTAACTGTTGCCGCCTACAAGTTTGTCGTGCTTATGACTTTGGTTCTCAATACATTTATCCGGTTACGTGAGGATGCTTTTTTTTTTTTTAATACGATGGGTTAATATAGGTTTTTAAAAATACCCTGCTATATGTGGACAAGGCATAAGCCACTGCAGTTTCCTCTGCATTTCCGCTTCCTCCCACGAGCATGCAGTCTTAAACAACAACAACAACAACCATGGCTACCAGCTATTCTTCTACGTTTGCCCAGGCAAGTAAACATTTCGTTAATAAATCAAGCAAAAGTAGATCTGTAGTGCGGAAACAGTATGGTTCCAACGAGACGGACACAGACCAAAACAATCCCCGGTGCAAAGTGTGCTTGAAATCAGTTGCAGTAAAAGATTCAAACACAAGCAACTTGTTCCAACACCTTCAAAGAACCACTTTTGGAAATGAGAGCTGTGTGTAGCAGACGGTGGCTGCACAAGATAGATCTACCCCACCACCACCTAATGATATATGCACTTTTTTCTTTTATTATTGGTTTAAATAAACAACAGAGCTGAAGTCTGTATAAATAAGATGCTCTATATCCCAAAGGGATTGTTCTGTGTCTATTGACAGAGTTATATTCACTGGCACTTTGAATTAAAGAAAGAAAAATTAAGTTTAAATAAAAGACATTCAAAATACTTAATTTGTCATTATTTTTATTTTACAAAGATATTGTTATCCAAAAATCAGGTTTGAGAGAAAACAATCGGGATTTTCTTGTTAGGCAAAATCCAACAGTCCTACTCCAGGGCACGCATGCACCTTACAGGGAACATTGGTCAAACTTTGTCAAAGTCTTTACTAACTTCATGCAAACACAGCTCCATGGCTTCCTGGCACTGTAGCTTGTCTTTCACGACAGTTTTGTCAAAATTAATTGTAAAATAAAGACAAAAACAGAACTTCAAATGACTGTTTTCAGAGCTTGCAGTTACAATTGTATTCTGAAATTAGGTACGGTATATCAGTCCACTGTCAGTGAAATAAGCTACCCAATGATATAAACATGCTACGGTACGCAAATATTTACGTACATTTTCCTTGTAAATAAGAGTTAACGGAATGTAAGGGAACAAAGTTATTTCTGTTGCCAATATAACATTGTGATGGCCTTTTTATTTATTTATTTTTTTTCAAATAAACAGTCTCTCTATCAGATATTCCAAATGATGATTTCGTGTTGGAACAGTAAACCACTATCTGGCTTGCAGGGAAGTGTTGTAAAATCCTGAAACAAATAGTCCTTTTGTGTTAGATTTAATTTCAGCTAACGTATTGAGTAGGACATTTTCATTAGAGGTCTAATTATCATTTCATGTAGCACCCACCTGTGTTTTTAGGAGCTTCACCATACATTGGTCCTGGAGGGGGCCCGCCCTGCCAACCATACTGTGGTTGTCCAGGGTATCCTTGATATGGTGCCTGTCCTGGACCTGGATAGGGGCCTCCGGGTCCCATTGGTCCTGGAGGGTAGTTTGGGTATGATGGCTGTTGCATGTTAACAGGGTAACCCTGTGGGGGGAAAGCCTGTGGTGGGTACCCTTGAGGGGGTGGGCCCTGGCCTGGGTAGCTTGGAGCCGTTGGGCCTGGGTATGGAGGTGGCTGGTCTGGATTCATCTTTCAGGAACTACCTGAAACAGAAAAACGGAACAATGCACTATTTAGAAAAACAATTCAGATACGCCAAAACAGTATCAGCAAATGCAGCAAGAAGGATATCACCACGTTGAACATTAATTACGCTGGTATCGGATCCCTACACATAACCGCTGTGTTCTTCACATCACAGTGGATTTTGTATATTGATTGTAGGTTTAAGGTGATATCAGTTAACATATTATTAGTGTTTTAAGATGCCAGAGTCATCATTTCTTATTGTTCTTTGCCACAGAGTTTACGACAGATGCATTTGTTTGTGTTCAGTACTTTGCCCTCTAGAGCCACACCCGATAATGACTTCCTTTGGGTTCTTTGCACCAATGCACAATCCTCTGTGAAGGCCATGATGCAAGTCTTTCCCACAAGAGAGCAGTAGCGGTTTTCCTGAATCCATAATCCTGTTTCATGCCATGTTTGAGTCTCAGAACAAGCAGACCATATTCTCCACACTGTCAAGCTATGTTTATGAAAGAATGTCTTGTGATCCAATCATCAATTACAACCTAGCAGATAAGCTCAACTATTTTGCTGTTCACACTGGCTTCACAAATAAAAGGAACTAGAGTCACAGTGAACTGCAAGAGGCCAATCACACTCACCATGGGAAAAAGCAAGGCTAAGCAGACAAAGGCTGACATTTGCAAGGTTACACGGGCAACAAAACCCAATGTGTGTTTGTATGTGGGTGCGTGTAGTGTGTGTGTGCGTGTGCATGTGTGTGTGTATGTGAGGCATGCACACATACTTTCAGACAGTCAAATCAATGTCTTGCAGTTATTTGCTTTATTCCAGGTCTTGTGAGGAGTACGTGTATTTCCCAACAAACTGCTAAGGGCTCCTGCCTGGCCAGACCTGGAAGTTCACTTTTTTGCCAAGGATAAATTTGCTCATGCGGAAAACCACAACAGCAAAAAGCAGAAGAAAAAAACTGCACCTCAGCCCGTCTCTCACTATATGTACACTATAAACACCTAAATAACAAACAACTGCTTTTAGCTGAGCCTCTGTAGCCATATTAAATTTTCTGACAATAAAGATGTAGCTTCAATCTTGTAAAATCTCCAGCACGCAATGCTCATTGACCAGTGTTTTTATCACAGATTATCTATTTTGAAACACAAATTGCCTTGATTAGGGTCAAAGTACTTTTTTTTAAAAATAATGTTCAGTAATACTACTAAAGTAAGTTGTACGGTGTTATCACATGCAAAAAGAAGAATTCCCTGCTTTTAGTTAGTCAAATAATTTTTTTGTAAAGAACATTTGACCTTTTACCTCAATATGTTCCAGTGCTGCTGACAGATGGCAAGGCGGTGCAACTATGGTAACGGTGCTCTGGGTGCAGAAGAACAACGCTTAATGACTTGTTTTGTTTCATCCAAAGGCAGCGAGGTGCAAGTACATGACAACAAAGTTAGCACTTCTAACTAAATAACTATGGGTCAATTATTTCATTTTTACATAGTGTAATCTATTTATGCCATTTGTGACTTTACTCTTTCAAATTGATGTACTTTGAAAATATATTTTTTAATGTTAAAACCCCAAAATATTAGTTTGCATGACTGTGACTGTGGATTACAACAGGGAAAACATCTCAGACGCTTTTGGCTTTGCAAAGTCTTCGAGTTCACGGTGAAAAAGTGTGCTTATTTGTGCCTATGTTGCTGAGGGTTATTTTTGCCAGTTTGGATTTTTTTCCCTCCACTCTCCTCCTCTCATGTTTGTTGTTCTCTTTCCTCTCCCTCCTTCCATCGTCCAGTCATCCTGTCTTTTTTACCCCGTCTTAATGTATGGTATGTTGTATATGTAAGGACGGATGATTGCACAATTTTGCTTGTACCTCTGTATTTGTGATGACTAAAGGCCCTCCTGATAACTTAGTGTTTGTTAGCATTGCCTTTAACGTGGATGATTTGGGTGAAGTGTTTTCTCCACAAGCTTCAAACAAGAGTTTACTGGAATTTTAATCACATTTGTAGGCTGCCTTGCTCATACACGCATTTTAAAATCTGCCCAACAACTTTCTATGTGATTGAGATTAGATCTTTGTGATTGTCACTCCAAAGCATTTACTTTGTCATCCTCAGGGCACTTTGTGACTATTTAGGTGGCATGCTTCGGGTCACTGTTCATTTGGAAGACCCCTTTGCAACTAAGTTACAACTTCCTAGCTGTTCCTATAACATGCTGCTGCCATCCCCATAGTTGACAGTTGGAATGATGTTCTCTGGCTTCCAATGATAATTACCAACAGTACCACTTCAATTTTATCAGACCACAGAATATTTCTCCAAGAAATAGGGTATATGTCCCTGTCTGTGTTTGCAAACTGGAATTTGTGGCCTTTTAGCCCTCACACCCGCTTCAGCCATCGTCTTCACAAGGGCTTTCACTGTGGTTCTGAGGTTGACTTGTACATTTCGGACCAAAATTTGGTTTCCTCTGGGAGACAGAACTCATACCCTTTAAACATTCTGATGGCTGGACATTCCCATGTTGTTTATATTCACCAATAATTGTTTAAACAAAAAAATTTGGCACCTTCAAGCATCCAAATTGCAGCCAAGCATGAACAAAACTTGGCGCTTGATGGTTTTTTTCCAGTTTTGTTTTGATTTTCCCATGATGTCAAACAAGGAAGCAGTGTGTCTGAGGTCCGTCCACCTATTTTCTATGCTACTTATCCTCTGAACTTAAAATGCAAGCACAGAGGTAACTCCAGTTAACTCAAAAGTTATCAGCCAAACGATCAGAAGCTTCTAAAATCATGTCATCATTTCATTGGCTTTCCCACATTGCCACATTGTTTAAAAACAGTCACCTTTGTGTGGGTAAACTTTTGACTTCAAACACAGTATATTGTGTTGACAAAACAGGTACATTTTAATTTTAAATAAGTTTTAATTTCTGATCGTAAGAAAATAAATGTTGTACGTAAACTTCTTGTTTCGACTGTATCTAAGATGCACATTCCACTTAGTAAGCATAAAAAACATACAGTCAAACACTTCCTAAGGCTCAACAAGAGACGTGACTAGCAAATTACACATCTGATTGGCAGTATATTACTAACAAACGGTCACGGTCTTTCTCATCATTGTCCCCACCTATGGAGTATCAACAGACGACACCCCGCTGCATAGAAAATCCCTTCAGAACAAAAGCACAGGATTAAGCCCTGCAACCCACTGAAAACCAGCCTGTGACCCATCAGGTAAGAAATCGCGAGGACCAGAACTGACCCTTTATAGTTGTGTGAAAATATGTGCAGCTAAAGAGAGTATCTTTAAAGTCATAGCAATTTTACACAATGACTCAAGCTGCGCTGTGAGTGCCCAGCAAGAATGCAAGCATGCCATGTATTTGACTTGATCATTTTGTCTTTATATTCATTCCTAATAAACTGTCCTTCCGGGACATGCTATGAAGAACATCAGAAAGACCACTGGAGTTTCTTTAAAGCAGAACAAAACAATGAGAGCAGTGTGTGTTTTTATTTCAGAAACCTGCAGCCTTACTGTCAATCGTTTCAAATTAGTGAGGGTGTGTGTGTGTGTCTATGGAAAGTTAAATCATTGCTTTGCAGTGTCATTGTTTTTCCCCTGTTGTTAGGCCACCATGCTCAAGTGTAGTTCCACATCAATATGATAGTGATTATGCAATGAATGCAGCGCTAAGAAAAGATCAGAAAATCACATATAACATATAGTCTCGATGTCCAGTGCCGCTAAACATTTTTAAATGCAAACGGAAATAAAATGCTTAACATAATTATTTAATAGCAATGGATTAAAAGCAATTATAAAAAATAATTAAGATGAAAATAAGAGTGCCCTGTTAGCTTGAGTTTTAGCTAGAGCTTAACCTTATTTGTAACGTAATCGTGTTTATCTCTGAATTAAGTAGTATTAGTAAAAGTGCTTTGTTAGTATAATAGGATGTTGAGCAAGTAGCTAAAGTGCACCTGTAGGCCAAAGCCCAGCCCCACTCAGTAAACACACCAAACTTCGGAATGACTCGGCGTTTAACAAAAAAACTAAAGACACTATATCCGCTGTACGTACCTTAACGTGAAATATAGTTGACTTTATCGGCAGCGGCGATTTGTTTATTTGATAAAAGACGGCCTAGTGGGATGTAACCAGTGTTCGTATTTCCACCGCAGTGAACGAGCCTTCCCCTTCCCAGCTTCTAGTGCGTCTAGCGGGACGTGACGCCACCAAGGCAAAAACAAGTCTGGAAAAACAAATTATGTGATTGGTTAGTGCGACCCACTGTCCCTCATTGTCCAATCAAAAACTATGGTGTTGACGAGTGGGACGGAAAAAAGGGATGACTCCTGATCTGACAGCATAAAAAACCTACGTCACCAACTCCACAAAGAATAACTCACATAAGTGACTAATTCATGTTAATTATTTAGCGATGACAAATACCTTTATTTAGTTTAAACCTAGGTACCCATAAATAGTAGGCCAATATAACCGAACTACAAGTCGTAATAGCTAATAGTAGGCTCTATATAGCAGTCGAGCGTGTGGTTCGTCAGTTTAAGTGATAATGAGTCGTTTATGAACGATTCGTTCATTTTGAACGAATCTTAAATGTGACTCGAGAAGAACGAATCATCTCGGGGAGTGATTCTTTCAGTTTCATTTGTGTAACATCCTATCTGTGCTGCAATTCAAAACTCAGCGTCCTTCTACCAATATATTCACTATCTCTCCTCTGAACATGTCCGAACCATCTCAATCTGGCCCCTCTGACTTTATCCCCCAAACCTCTAACATGTGCTGTCCCTCTGATATGCTCATTCCTGATCCTGTCCATCCTGGTCACACCCAAAGAGAACCTCAGCATCTTCATCTCTGCTACCTCCAGCTCTGCCTCCTGTCTTGTCCTCAGCGGCACTGTCTCTAAACCAAACAACATCGCTGGTCTCACCACAGTTTTGTACACCTTTCCTTTCATTTTAGCTGAAACTCTTCTATCACACATCACACCCGACACTTTTCTCCACCCATTCCAGCCTGCCTGCACACGCTTCTTCACCTCTTTTCCACACTCTCCATTGCTCTGGACTGTTGACCCTAAGTACTTAAAATCCTCCACCTTCTTTATCTCTTCTCCCTGTAACCTCACTCTTCCACTTGGGTCCCTCTCATTTACACACATGTACTCCGTCTTGCTGCGGCTGACCTTCATTCCTCTCCTTTCCAGGGCAAACCTCCACCCCTCAAGCTTCTCCTCCACCTGTTCCCTGCTCTCACTACATATCACAATGTCATCTGCAAACATCATAGTCCATGGAGATTCCTGTCTAACCTCGTCCGTCAGCCTGTCCATCACCATAGCAAACAAGAAGGGGCTCAGAGCTGATCCCTGATGGAGTCCCACCTTCACTCGGAACTCCTCTGTCACACCTGCAGCACACCTCACTACTGTCTTACAGTCCTCGTACATGTCCTGCACCGCTCTAACATACTTCTCTGCCACTCCAGACTTCCTCATACAATACCACAGTTCCTCTCTGGGCACCCTGTCATAAGCCTTCTCCAGATCTACAAAAACACAATGCAGCTCCCTCTGACCTTCCCTGTACTTCTCAATCAACATCCTCAAAGCAAATACTGCATCTGTTGTACTCTTTTTTGGCATAAAACCGTACTGCTGCTCACAAATGCTCACGTTTGCCCTTAGTCTAGCTTCAACTACTCTTTCCCATAACTTCATTGTATGGCTCATCAGCTTTATTCCTCTGTAGTTGCCACAACTCTGCACATCTCCCTTGTTCTTAAAAATGGGCACCAGCACACTTCTCCTCCATTCCTCAGGCATCTTCTCATTATCTAAGATCTTGTTAAACAACCCGGTCAGGAACTCTACTGCCACCTCTCCTAGACACTTCCATACCTCCACAGGTATATCATCAGGACCGAGTGCCTTTCCATTCTTCATCCTCTTCAATGCCCTCCTCACTTCTTCCTTACTAATCTTTGCTACTTCCTGGTCCACAACAGTCACCTCTTCTACTCTTTGTTCTCTTTCATTTTCCTCATTCATCAACTCTTCAAAGTACTCTTTCCATCTTCCCATGACACTACTGGCACCTGTCAATACCCTTCCATCCCTATCCTTCATCACCCTAACCTGCTGCACGTCCTTCCCATCTCTGTCCCTCTGCCTTGCCAACCTGTATAGATCTTTCTCTCCCTCCTTGCTGTCCAACCTAGCATACAAGTCATCATAAGCCCCTTGTTTGGCCTTTGCCACCTTTACTTTCACCTTACGCTGCATCTCTCTGTACTCCTGTCTACTCTCTTCAGTCCTCTCAGTGTCCCACTTCTTCTTAGCTAACCTCTTACTCTGTATACACTCCTGCACCTCCTCATTCCACCACCAAGTCTCCTTATCTACTTTCCTTCCAGATGACACACCAAGTACTCTCCTACCTGTCTCCCTGATCACAGTAGCTGTAGTTGTCCAGTCATCTGGAAGGACTTCCTGGCCACCCATAGCCTTTTTCAACTCCTTCCTAAATGTCACGCAACACTCCTCCTTTTTCAGCTTCCACCATTTTGTCCTCTGCTCTGCCTTTACCCTCTTCATCCTTCTCACCACTAGAGTCAACCTACACACCACCATCCTATGCTGTCTGGCTACACTCTCACCTACCACTGCTTTGCAGTCACTGACCTCCTTCAGGTTACACCTTCTACACAAGATGTAGTCTACCTGTGTGCTCCTACCTCCACTCTTGTAGGTCACCCTATGTTCCTGTCTCTTCTGGAAGAAAGTATTCACTACAGCCATTTCCATCCTTTTTGCAAAGTCGACCACCATCTGTCCTTCAGCGTTCCTCTCCTGGATACCAAACTTGCCCATCACCTCCTCATCATCTCTGTTTCCTGCACCAACATGCCCATTGAAGTCCGCACCAATGACAACTCTCTCACTTCTGGGGATGTTCTGCATCACTTCATCCAGGTCTGACCAGAATTTCTCTTTCTCCTCCATCTTACATCCTACCTGTGGAGCATACCCACTAACCACATTGAACATCACACCTTCGATTTCTAGCTTCAGGCTCATCACTCTATCTGACACTCTTTTTACCTCCAGGACGTTGCTAGCAAACTCCTCCTTCAAAATCACCCCTACTCCATTTCTCTTCCTATCTACACCATGATAGAACAGCTTGAACCCTGCTCCTAAGCTTCTAGCCTTGCTACCGTTCCACCTGGTCTCCTGGACACACAATATGTCTACCTTCCTTCTCTGCATCATGTCAACTAATTCTCTACCTTTTCCTGTCATAGTTCCAACATTCAAAGTCCCAACTCTTAGTTCTAGACTCTTAGCATTCCTCTTCTCTCTCCTCCTACGGACACACCTTCCTCCTCTCCTTCTTCGGCCAACAGTAATCCAGTTTCCACCGGCACCCTGTCGGTGAACAGCACCGGTGGATTCTACAGCAGATCTTTTAATCTTTTTTTATTTTTATTAATTATTATGCTTATTATTCTTTTCAGTTTCTTATAGCATTATAATTTTGTCTTGTTTGTAGTGTGATTAACGTTTGTGCAAGCAGTAGATGTGATAGGGTAGAAACATGTTGCATTTAAATCATATTTTGCTAAAATGAACAAAATGGACGAAATGACTCGAAAAAAGATTCGTTCTCTTTACTGAACGGGACTCAAAGATCTGAGTCGGTAAAATGATCCGAACTTCCCATCACTACAGCATTGTGTAGTTTTGTAGTTTCCCCAGCAGATGGCAGCATGGCCCCAGTCCAAACCTTCCTGCAACCTAAACAGTTGGGTAGTGCAAATAAAATGTTTCCATTCATTTGACAGCATAGCTGCATTACATTGCAAGCACTATGTGTCACTTCAATGTCAATGTCTGTCAATGTCAACTAGTCAGTTTTGAGTTTTTTATTGACACAATACTGAAGTAAGAGAGTAGGTTGTGAGCTAAAGTTGTCTATATAACTTAATGTTACATCAACACGATGACTATAGGAGCATACAGGCCGGGCACCACTGACTGTGGTACCTAAATGGAAAAGATGGTATCTAACCAGCAATGTAATACCAGAGACATCACCATGTCAATATGTATCATATGTACACTAGATTGTTAAAACATCACCTCAGTACTGTCAGATAGTTGATACAAATACATACATGTATTTATCACCTAATCTTATTATGATTAACTGCAAAGGGAAAATACACTGTGTTCATGTCACGTTAACCATGTAATGTTGAGCCACGGAAGAACATGTGTTCTTTAACAATAGGTTTGCGAAGGAACGCAAAAGTTAGCCCCTTTTTTTTTTTTTTACCCGTCATTTTTTTCCCCCTTCCATGTCCCTTTAGGGGCTTTGTAGATTATTGCCACACTGAAAAGAAAACTATTAAAATGTTGTTTGCTATGTAAAAAAAAAAAAGAAGTAGCAGTATTGGCCTCAATTTGGGTTTTCAAGAATAATCTAAATAAAACTTGCAAAAATCTCTACAGTTAGTCATTTTAAAATTGTAAATGAGTAAACTAAAAAAGTAATTAGTCATTTTTTACTATTATTGTTGACACAATGGCCAAAAAAATCAGTAAAAAACAAAGTTAATGTAAAATAGTATCTTATTTCATTAAAATTTTAAATGAAAAAAGTCACTACAATGTATTGGCGCCTTTTTACCTACTTAAAATATTTGACCTGCTTTGGATTGATTCTGGATTGATTCCCTACTAAGACTGCTGCCCCTGCGACCCGGACCCGGATAAGCGGAAGGAAATGGAATTGAACGGATTGATTCTGGCGTGTTTTTTAACCCACGTGTGAAGAATATGAAAGTGGCCTGTGAATGACTGACTGATATCAGGTCAGCTCATTTCGAGTCAGTGTATTATCCAAATTGTAAGTACAGTACGTGCAAGTTTTCCATTTCTTTTTCTGTGTGTACAAAGGTAAACACTATAAAACTATAAATGAAATGATTGTTTTAATGCTGAGCTGTTTTTTATGTCCTTACTTAATCCCTGCAATGCATCTTACCTCGCAATTATCTCATATCTCTTGGCATCTACTGTGGATTATCTAGTATGCATGTCCACTTTATGGGTCAGTCAAAGGGGAAGGGTCATTACTTCTGGCCAACATCATGCCAGTGTAACCCCACACAACGGACTAACATAATAAGCGGTCTTCATTCATGTGAAACTAAAGAGCAAAAGTAAGACAAGCATCAAGATAAGCAAAGTTTGCCATGAAAATCTTGATTTATGGGCAGTCAACATCTATATACTATCAACCAAAAATAAAAGAGAGAGTCTTTAGTCAAAGGAGGCTGACATTTGACATGCAATCGAAGCTGTGTTTGGAGACAGTAACGCGTATCCATGGAAAATATGTCAGTGAAAGTTTCTATTACTGGTGATGCATGAAGCAATATGTAGTCTGGCAGCAGCTGTCAAAACACAGACCTTACACGTGCTGCGAAGTATATCAAACACACCAGTTGAAAATGTACCGTTTGCCAACCACAACATACTGGCGCTCAGTTGTACCAGAAAGCTGGTCAATGTAAACCAGAAGAGTGGCGGTAGTTTGTTCAAGTGCATCATGCTGAGACCTATAGCTAATATCTTGACTCTCATGTAGTTTAAGGACATAACCGCTCTCATGATGCAGTGCGCGTTAAAATGTTTTGTCATATGTTAAACAGAAATATAACTAAGTCTGAGGTTAACACTTAATAACAGATTAATTATGTCCTGCATAGCTGGAAGCAGATGGAAGGAATCTAGTTGAACCACTTAAGAAGTCCTGCTCAGATGTCCCCGAGAGACTCGCTTGTTTAATATTGAATTATTTAAAAGTGCATGTGTTCACTTAAACAGATGTAGAATCTCAGGCATGTGAACATGTACAGTTAATTATATGAAACAAAATCAAATTAAACCTTTCCTAAACCATTATTTTTTGACCGTGAGCAACTTTGTGATCATTTTTCTTAAAAACACCCTTTTTCCACCAAGTTTTAACTTCTGTCCCAATATTACATTCATATTACAAATATAGGTTACTAAATACGAGTGTCTTTATTAGTGGGGACAAAATGCTTACCTTACCGTGGGCCACCGAGGGCCTTCGGTGCTCTAATAGTTTTTGTTTTGCCGTTCTTCTGACATCATTGAACGTTTTTTTTCACGGGGCAACGGTTCTCAGTACATCAGTACCTGATTTACAAAACTTGTAATCTCCTCCCAGGCCACTTTTGCATCATCAGTCCATAGAGGTCTGCTCGTGTGACCATATATCCAGCCACTGCGAGCTTGGACCTCCCGGACCAAAACATCACAACACAGAAGTTTGGCCGTCTACTGCTGTCTTCATCCATAGTCAACAAACCCAGTGGCGCATATAAAGCTCATTTGATTTGTGAAGATTTGACCCGGCTGTGTTAAACCCTTAACCCCTTAACGCCTTCTCTCCTCCCTCTTTCCACTCGCGCCGTTAACCGGGACCGAGGCGTACCAAAATTGCAAAATGCGCCTAAAACACGGCCATTAGCAAGGCACAAGCGAAGGTGCGCCTGGTCGACGAAATTAGAGCTTTGTTTGTCAGCTTTGTTTATGGAAACTTTTGACGTTAAAGCAATGAAAAAATACAAAATATTCTTAATATCGAAGTTTTCGTGCAGCATTTAAATAGAAATATTGTTGATAACTCTATCTGACCTAAAACAGTAAAAGTTAAGTCAGATTATTTTTTAATTGTGTTTTCTTTTTTGCAACGTCTATGTAAAGTTCTGGTAGTACAGTACAGCGCACGCACTGTGGGTTAGTGTGTTTGTGCATGAGCCAAACTTGCCGTGGGCGTCTCTCGCCCTCCACTCCCCTCTCTATGATACATGTGACCAAGCAGGCCGTGTGTTTGAGTGTCTGTTTACATGTCACCACAGCAATGATCCTCCACCACCTTGAACAGGAGTAGCTGACAAAAATAGAGCCTGTTGACCACCCCCCCCAATGCAGTCTTGCAACATAGAAACTGGAGCAGCAGAGGAGGTATGGGGGGGGGGGGGGTGGAAGTAGCCAGGAAAACGGGGGTTATTTTACCGATATGGAAAAGGGCAATGAAGCAAGATTACTCCGGTTCATTTATCTCAGGGAGATGGGAGTGTCTAGTTTGAAGTGAAGTTGCTTACAGTAATGCAAGGGCAACACTTCGCTCACTTTCATGAGGGTGTAGCAGCCAACCTAACTGACCACTTGGTTTTCCACAAACAAGATGAAGAATTTTATATCAGGAGTCCAAAAGGTTACAGGCAAACCTGTGAGTCAGTGTCTTGGATAAGCTTTTATTTTATTTGGGATTATGTCTGCTTTACACTACAGTGCTTTGGATAAGCTCTAATACAGAAGCCAGTCTATAATAACAATAATACTCATTTTATAGTATATGATGCATTACACATGAGGCAGTACAATTTGACTCTACTGCCAACAATGAACATGTTATGTCACTCAAACTTTGTGGATGTGTAACTAATATATTGGTATGTACCACCAAGAAGAAAACATGTTACGTCATGCACAAGCGTATGCAAAAAGCAACCTACTTTTCCAATGTATTTGTATTTATACATGCCCGTATCGCCACTTTCAGAGACTCTATACAGATGTTTCAGTCAACTGGCACCTGAGATTGCTCTCACGCGTGCACACACACACTTGTCCAAACAGCACATGTAGGTCAACAGACACGCGTTCCAAAAAGTGTGCACAAATGCCCGACTGAAAGTAAACCTTATCATGTGGCATTTAGATCATGTCAGCGCCCAATATTTGCTGTGGGATGACATCTGAACAACCTTTACTTTGTATGATGTGTACGTTGATCTGAAAAGTTCATCAAATGAGTCAATGATTTCTATGAGTTCAAGCACCAGCTGCTGCTATTAATAGTACTGTGTATTCAAAGAGGCCAACGATGCCACCAAGCTCATTTAAGGATGCTCAAAACCACAAAATCAAATAGCTGTTGAATACCAAAGTGCGTCACACCCTACCCTAAGTGCCAAGTTGCAATTTGTGCATCCTTTATGCTGCAGCTGCCCTCATTCCACAAGACCAGCCCCTCTCCTAATCCAGATCAGTACCCCACTACCCCGACCAGCTGATGCAGTATGCAACATAGCAATAGCCACCCTTTATATAAATCGGATGACATATTACACCTGTTTTATACAAATGAGCTATTCACCAAAATGTATAATTACAACATTTTGATCAGAAACACTTGCCAATGAAATGTTGCACCACAAAAACTTTTTAACTGACTCCTAACCACAGACTTTCTGATGCAGGGTCAGTGGGAGACTACAAACGTGAATGTCCTTCCACTGTTAAGTTGAGCATGCCTCAAGTCCCTCAGGGATCAACTCCATAAATGAAGAAAAACAGTTCATTGCATACATGAGTTATGTAACTCATTACCTTGCTTAGTATGCAGGTTTCTCTAACTGTACCCCTTCCCATTACACAAGATATTTCTTAGCACAAGTCAGTAAGTAAATATATATATGTTATGAAGTACAGTATACTCTAAGCATGTATAAAAAAACAAAAACAAGAGGCACTTTTTGAATAGCCTTTATTTGGAATTATTCTCATGTAATCCCTTTTACCATAAAAAAACAGTCTGGGCAGTTTTTCAATAGGCCTTGACCCCCAAAAGAAAGGAGACACTTGAAGTGCCTTATGATCAAGGGGTGAAAAACTAAAAAAAAGCAACATAACTGCAGTGAAAAGGCTGATTTTACATCTCTTAATGTAATGATCTTTATTCACCAACTTAAAAAAGCTACATAGTACATTGTAATATATACAAAAGATATAAAAAGTGAAATCAAGATTGTATTTTTTTTCCTTTTCCCCCAAATCCTGCCTCAGCTCAAGTGAGCAATTAAACCATTTGGTATGATGCCTAAGCAAAACGCACATTTTAGGGTTAAAAACACCCTACTTATCTCAGCTTCCATTCTTTTTGGTTCCACGGCCTTTGTTTAAAAAAAAAAAAAAAAAAAACTTTATTGCGATGCTTTACAGTCAGGACTGACCATGGAGGTGTTTTGATTGTAATTCTCCATAGGAGAGTAAAACTGGAGCTCAGATGTCCATCTCGAACTGGTTGTCATCTGCTGAAAAGGAGAAAAACAAAATCAGTCAACGGCGTATGGACTTCATGCTTGTAGCAAGAGGAACCAAACCTTAACGGAACACGGACATGCAAACAGCCCACGGGACTTATCTATCCATTCACGTTTGACAAGACAAAAATACTGAGTGATCCGACCCTCACAGCCAAGACCTTGGACATTAGACAGCAGAGGCTTCATCTTCAAGACTATTTTGACAAGAGAACACGGCAATATTTGGCAGACTTCCCGTGATAAACTGCTCTCTCCACCTGCCCTTTGGTCGCACTGCCAGGCAAACCTCCCTTACGAAGGGGAAAAAGGGCAAAACAATTTCTCATATTTACAGAGTTCACTTGGCTTTCTGTAGAATTAGAGTAAAATTAGTGAGGAGTAATTTTTGCTAAACAACTGAAATGAGGTGAGTCTGTTTGATCAAGAAAACCCCTCCTGTGAACTAGCTACATTTCTCATTGCTGGAACTTCCCAAGTTCCACCTCAAACATTCTAGTCAAAAGTGAAGAAAAAAACAATGCCCATGTTTAATTTAGCGACAAAGGTTGCATACAGGCAGTATATTCATGGGTATGTTCAGTAGGCTTTACTCAATTGCTTCATGCCGAATGGCTATAGGAACATACTAGTATTTTTACACCAATTTCCGTCCACAAGAAGGTAGTGATACAGGTTATGGCTCCAGTGGATCCCCACACATTCCATTCAGCATTCACAGCCAGCAAATGAGTGGATTTTAGTCAATTATTAGAGGTTTTTTCCCCTCCAAAAATAGTTTTTCCCCCCGTTTTCTGATAAAAAAAAAAACACCTCATTTACCGTGAGTCAGTAATAATTTATAAATTTGTGATAACAGAATGTACAGCATACATGCACCACAATGTTTGCATTTTTATGTCCCTATACGATACTGGTAATATTTTTTCACCAAGCGTTCTGATTTCGTGCTTTTAACGCCCCACAGTTTTGTGCTTTGTATGGCTATGGAAGCACTAGCTTCAGTCAATAGAGCCCCAAAACTTGTAGCGAGGTGAACACAAGTTAATACATAATTACAAATCATGTGGCAATCGTCAGGCAAGGAGTGTGAAGTATGTGGATGTGGCCTTGGAAAAACACCTTCTCCAGCCTCTAGTGCTAGCCTGCTACACCATTAATCTGATTCATCCTTTATTATCATTCATTAGTGGTGGGTTCCTATACATTTTATACTTTAAATGTGTTTCATAAGTATGTGAAGGAATATTTACAGCTAAAACCTGGATTGTGTTTTCAAGATGTGTCAAAAACAGTTTTTTATGTACAGTATTTACTTGAAACAAATACTCGTCAATTTTACCATTCGCTGGTGGTAAAGGGGGCGGAGTCTTCTGTACATATTTTAAGTGGGCTTACATGGTGGAGAAGTAGGCCTTTTTGTCATGAGGTCCTACGTTCCTGGTTACATGTTGTAGGCAACTTAGTTGGCATATTGCAATGATGTGCCGAGATTCCTGACCACGAGTTCAGCATGGCACAGCTAATGCTGTATGTGAATAAGCGCGTAACACTGTAGCATCACAAGTCGCACCACTTGTACAGTATGTAACCATGTTATATGACATGGTTGGCTCATCACAAAGCCACAAAATATATATCTTGCCTCGAAAAGCTAACTAGAAGCAATTATGCAACGCTATCTGTGGGAAAATGTTGATTTTGCAGCTTACCTGCAATGTCCTTCTCTTCCTCTTCCACCTCCTCTTTGACATCCTGCAGTTTGCTCACAGTGTGAGTTGCAGGGCACGTTACCCCTGGGATCTGGGGGAGACATGGTGGGGTGCGGGCAAGAGGAGAGTTTCTGCAATCTAACAGAAACTTCCTGTCATAGATGATGCGGGTACCTGTGTTGAGAGAAAAGTAAAAGTTGACTGCCAATGAGTTACACGCACACACTCAACTGTAAATAGTTTACACACACAATTTACCATCTGCAAATAGATAATTTCATTATGTTTGCTGTGTTCTAAATCTGTGGAATTTTTTTTTTATTTTGCCTTAAAAGCCTGTGTTCTTTTTGTTGTTTCATAAAAGTAAACAACTGGTCAGATGTTTGAGGTGTCACTAAAACAAAAAAAAATAGACATCAGTCACCGTTCTGCTTGAATTTGCTTCTCTGCAGAAAAAGCTCATTTTGTCTTTTTTGATCAAAATCAGGTGTTTTCACTGAAACAAACTTGTGTTTCCCGATGAAAGAAGAGATTCTTAAGTTTCTTTAGATGTGTTCAATGTTAATGTAGTCCTAAAGCTCAATATTCTGTGGGTCTTGAAAGTTTGGCAAAAATGCCCTGAAACTCTGGCAGTGTGGCACTCTCTGCTCTGAAAATGTCTGGCAGTTAATGAGTTAATATTAAAAGGTACTTTTTATTATTAAATGCAAAAAATGCAATCCCTGAAAATACATTCAGGGATTGTATTTACTCAAATGTGACATTTACAGGAGTTAAAAACACAAATCCTCCAGTGGAAGAAACCAAGTTATAGATGCAGGGTGTGTATGTGTGTGTGGGGTGGGGGGTGTTTATGTTAGGATGAAAGGGGAGAGGGGAGAGGTTTAGGAAAGCAGAGCACATAAAATTCCCTCTTCCGAAAGACATTAATTTTTAGAGATTAAAGCCACGTGTTTGAGACATTGGCTTGGCTGTCGCATTTCTAACATTCTCAGATGTGCAATCTAACATTCGCCAGCAACATCAAGTTCCCGCAATAAACCTGTAGACTGTCAAAGATTAGAACATTTGAGCATGTTTTTAGTGTGTCAGGAGTTGGACTTAGGCCAACTTCCAACACGCTGAACCATCAAATTTTGTTTACTTAAGAGACAAGGGATGATTAGATGCTTGTGTCATTCTTTAGCGGAGTTTGACCCATTCTGTACAGCTGATGAGTCTGTCTGCAAGGGGAAAAACATGTTATGTAATAGCTGCACCCTGAGCAGTGTGGCCCAGACAAAGAGGACGGGAGAGGAGTGATAAGGTAACGGGGTACTATCTAGAAACGTGACAGCATTTTCTGTATCTGTACATTATCTCAGGGCTCAGCTCACAGTGGGCATATATTAGCAGAAGCACATAGGCCTATACTATACATGATTGTTAGTGCACAACACTCGTAGTCTGTACAAAACGTTCTGTCCCTGAAATGTAGAGCAAAAAAGTATGCAAGGGTAGGACATCCTCCAGCCTCTATGCAGCCAATCGTGTGCCCTCCTATCAACAGAAAAAACACCCCCCTTTGGGAGGGACAAATCTTGTTTACAAGAGCAGAATGCATTGGCTACTGTGCCTACATTGTATGAAAAGGCCATTTGATATGTTGAGGACACCTTTTACATTTCAGTCAGTTTCTGTTCTGTTTAAATATTTAATCATTTCAAGCATCTTGTGGCTGCTTGAAGTGCTTGAAACAAAATGATATAGGATATGCAAACTCCCCCTGCACGCTTTGGTAATGTTTCGTGGTAAATTAAATGTTACATAGCATTAAAGACTCTGTTTGCTAAAATTGTATAATTAGGGTTGAGTGGATCAATCCAAACAGCCACAGTATTGATACCAATGTTTTCAGGTTTTCTCTACATTTATTTTCCATAAATACCTATGTTTTTGTCTTGTTCATGTTACAAATGTTACAAAATCGATATTGTTACATTTGTATACTATTATTGCTTTTTGGGGACAAAAAAACCCAAATGATTTGAATTTAACATATTTTGCTTCTGGGTTTTTTTGGCACATTTGAAATTACGTTGCTCGCTCAATTGTACAGGATGTATTTTAATATTTTCTTGATCTTGTTACACTGGCATATTGTTTGCAAATAAGTTTACGGATGAAAAGATTGTGTGCTTGCCAAAAATCTTTGTCCTTTGCTGTCACAGGCTACACTAAAGCCTTCAATGATCTTGACAACTTACAAATAAAAAGTATCAGTATCGGACATAACGGCCCCGAATTTGCAGTCCACCCCTATTTGTCATTTACAGTACAAGCACGTGCTCTACAACCCAAACGAGACTTCAACGTGATTTCAAATACAATCTCGCGAGAACTTGTGTTCTTTTTTTTTTTTTTAGCAAAACATGCCATCACGCGGCTGCACTTTGAAGTTGTTTAAAGATATCAATGTGTCACATTTTGAGAAACACGTCTACCGTTTCGAGAGTCCTTACCTCCGGGCGTAGTGGAGAACAGAGTACCCCCGGGAGTCTGGCTGTAGCAGTCGGGTAGTTGAGACCAGTCCTTTAGGGTGAGCACCCTGGTGGGGATAGGGCAGCTTTTAACTTGGTTTGTCGACATGCTAGCTTCTGGGTTGATGCGGCAAACTTAAGTTTATCGAAATATAGTTTTGTTCAAAAGCCCTCAAATTCGCAGGTCAGTCTTCGCGCAAACGCACTTAAAGTCTGTGAGAAGCTCGCGGCTCTCCTGAAGTGTAAGGCTTGTAACCGAGTTCAGAGGTTGGTTCTCCGGTCGTGTCCGCTTGTAAAAGCAGCTGCCAGTCAGGACCATGTGCCGTATTTGTAGCAGACACTCGTGATGTTTTTGTGCTGAGCTTTAGGAGGCACGTGGGGCCACGCAGGAAGGTGCGCTCCCTTTGNTTATTTTCCATAAATACCTATGTTTTTGTCTTGTTCATGTTACAAACGTTACAAAATTGATATTGTTACATTTGTATATTATTATTGCTTTTTGGGGACAAAAAAACCCAAATGATTTGAATTTAACATATTTTGCTTCTGGGTTTTTTTGGCACATTTGAAATTACGTTGCTCGCTCAATTGTACAGGATGTATTTTAATACTTTCTTGATCTTGTTACACTGGCATATTGTTTGCAAATAAGTTTACGGATGAAAATATTGTGTGCTTGCCAAAAATCTTTGTCCTTTGCTACACTAAAGCCTTCAATGATCTTGACAACTTACAAATAAAAAGTATCAGTATCGGACATAACGGCCCCGAATTTGCAGTCCGCCCCTATTTGTCATTTACAGTACAAGCACGTGCTCTACAACCCAAACGAGACTTCAACGTGATTTCAAATACAATCTCGCGAGAACTTGTGTTCTTTTTTTTTTTTTAGCAAAACATGCCATCACGCGGCTGCACTTTGAAGTTGTTTAAAGATATCAATGTGTCACATTTTGAGAAACACGTCTACCGTTTCGAGAGTCCTTACCTCCGGGCGTAGTGGAGAACAGAGTACCCCCGGGAGTCTGGCTGTAGCAGTCGGGTAGTTGAGACCAGTCCTTTAGGGTGAGCACCCTGGTGGGGATAGGGCAGCTTTTAACTTGGTTTGTCGACATGCTAGCTTCTGGGTTGATGCGGCAAACTTAAGTTTATCGAAATATAGTTTTGTTCAAAAGCCCTCAAATTCGCAGGTCAGTCTTCGCGCAAACGCACTTAAAGTCTGTGAGAAGCTCGCGGCTCTCCTGAAGTGTAAGGCTTGTAACCGAGTTCAGAGGTTGGTTCTCCGGTCGTGTCCGCTTGTAAAAGCAGCTGCCAGTCAGGACCATGTGCCGTATTTGTAGCAGACACTCGTGATGTTTTTGTGCTGAGCTTTAGGAGGCACGTGGGGCCACGCAGGAAGGTGCGCTCCCTTTGGAAATCAGCACAATCCGCGGAGGCGGGAACACTTTCGCAACCTTGCTCTTATCCAGATTTTTTTTTTTACATTAAATAATTTACTTGTGTGAAAACTATTTTCCACTATAGTTGTTATCATACAATATCATTTATTTTAAAATATATTATAATATAATTTATTTTAACGGGGGCCTTTCTTTTAAAATAATAAATACATAAATTCTTTACTTTTAATTACTGCACCTAACATTATTTTACTGTTATATTCACGTGACAAAATACATAAAAACTGTCAATGTGGGCTTGAACATTTTTTGGTTTTGACATTATTTGCTAATTTCAGGCCACACCTTTTGATATTATGACTGATACGGTTGATAATAAGTAGTTTGTCTTCTTGTTTACACACATGCATTTCTGCAACTTTAAATGAATATACCATGAAACGTTGCAGTGTTTTCATGGTAGTGGTTTCTGAAAGCTGCACATACTGCTTGCCACCGCTTGAGGGCAATATAGACTCGATTTGGTGAATATTTTCCTGCAGTTCCAAAAGTAGACAAACTCGGAATTCATGGAAGACCTGGAAAACTACAATAATATCTAATCCCAAAACAAAAACTATGGGAGTGGGCAAAGTGGAAATGCAAAAAATTGAGTTGCTCGTAATGTATTTTTTTAGTAAGTTAATTATTTCATAAATGCCCTATGTATTGCTATCCATAGTGTATTGCTATACATTCTATTTTTATGCCTATATTTGAAAATTGTGACATTTAAACACAGGAAGTGAACAAACTTTTAAAAACTTTATTATAAATACATGAATTAGATGTAGTTAATCAGATGTAAATATGTAAAGGAGATGTTGGGAATAAAATGTCAGTGACTAATGGAGAAAGGGTTACAGTTAAATAAGATTAGTTTCTTCTTACAACTTTTCGTTCAAACTAATAAATCATACCATACACCGGGGGTGTCCAAACCTTTTCACCAAGAGCTCCAAGGAAGCGGGGGATAACTTTTTTTTTTAATGTAATATATTCATTTAACATATATATATATATATATAGTTATACGGTGGTAGTGTTCAAAATAATAGCAGTGCAATGTGACTAACCACATTAATCACTACGTGGCAATTAGTATGTTCAAAAAATATATGTGTCTGCCAATAACTTTGCAAAATCAAAACTATTTTGTACAAACTTTTTTGTTTCTAGGATTTGGCAATCCTGTGAATCACTAAACTATTATTTAGTTGTATAAACACAGTTTTTTATAACTGCTTCACATCTGGGTGGCATGGAGTCAACCAACTTGTGGCACCTTTCAGATGTTATTACACTTCAAGATTCCTTAACAACATTCCATGATTCATTAACATTTCTTGGTTTTGTCACCCCACAAGTTCTTGATTGGATTAAGGTCTGGAGATGGGCTGGCCCCTGCATAACACTAATTTTGCTCGTTTACTAGTGTGTTAGAGGTTATTGTCTTATGTATGTGTATGTGATAAATAGGTCCAACACCATAGTAGGAGAAACATGCCCATATCACGATGCTTGCACCACCATGCTTCACCGTCTTCACTGTGTACTGTGGCTTGAATTTATAGTTTGGGGGTCGTCTTACAAACTGTTTGTGTCCCTTGGACCCAAAAAGAACAATTTTACTCTCATCAGTTTACAAAATGTTCCTCCATTTCTCTTTAGGACAGTTGATGTGTTCTTTGGCAAATTGTAACCTCTTCTACACGTGCCTTTTTTAACAGAGGGTCTTTGTGGGGTATTCTTGTAAATAGAATAGCTTCACACAGACGTCTTGTAACTGTCATAGTACTTACAGGTAACTCTAGACTGTCTTTGATCATCCTGGAGCTGATCATTGGCTGAGCCTTTGCAATTCTGGTTATTCTTCGATTCATTTTGATCGTTGCCTTCCATTTTCTGCCACATGTCTTTGGTTTTGATCTCCATTGTAAAACATCGGAGATTGGACATTTTAACAGCCAAAATGTGTTTGCACCTCTTCATAAGTTTCCTCTTTAATCAAAGTATACTGTTCTTCGGAACAAGGTCTTGAACGACCCATTTTTCACAGGCTTTCAAAGAGAAATGCATGTTCAACAAGTGCTGGTATCCTTCAATTGGGGTCACCTGATTTACACTTGTTTTTCCACAAAATCGATCACTGATTGAATGCTATTTTTTGAACACTCAAAACAAAACAAAATAAATATACTAATAACAGTACTTAATCTGGTTAGTCACATTACACTGCTATTATTTTGCTGTGTACTGTATATATATATATATATATATATTATAATTAATTATAATTAATTAATATGCAGAGGTCTGAAAAAGACTTTTTACATGCATAGTTTTTTTTACATTCCTAGAAGCTTCACACTCAGCTGCAAACTGCTCCACTAAACGCTGAAAGTCACAGCCAGGTGAGGCCATTAGGACCACATTGTCTGCAAATAGCAGAGACAAGATCCTAAGGTCACCAAGCTGGACTCCCTCAACTACAAATTCTGTCCATGAAGGTTATGAACAGAAAAGGACAGCCTTGGCCGGAGACCCAAGTTCACCATAAACATGCTCGACTTACTGCTATCAGTGCGAACCATGCTCCTGGTCCGATTGTACAAGGACCGAATGCAGCTGAGTGTGAAGCTTTTGGGATGAGACTCAGCACCTCCAAATCTGAGGCGATGGTTCTCAGTCGGAAACAGGTGGATTGAACCCTCCGGGTTGGGAGTGAGGTTTTGCCCAAGGTGGAGGAGTTTAAGTGTCTTGGGGTGTTGTTCACGGGTGAGGGAAGAGTGGAGCGTGAGGTGGACCGACAAATCGGCACATCCTCTGCAGTAATGCGATCACTGTCGTGGTGAAGAGAGAGCTGAGCCGGATGGCAAAGTGCTCTATTTACCAATCAATTTATGTTCCCACCCTCACCTGTGGTCATGAGTTATGGTGGAGCTCAGAGTAGAGCCACTGCTCCTTCATATCAAGAGGAGCCATTTGAGGTGGCTTGGGCATCTAGTCCGTATGCCTCCCGAACGCCTCCCTGGGGAGATGTTCCGGACATGTCCAGCCAAGAAAAGGCCCCGGAGAAGACCTAGGACACGCTGGAGTGACTATGTCACACAGCTGGCCTTGGAACGCCTTAGTGTCCTCCCAGTAAGACTGGAAGAGGTGGCCGGGGACCGGGAAATCTGGACTTCCCTACCGAAACTGCTGCCCACACGACCTGGGCCCGGATAAGCAGAGGAAAATGGAATGGAATGGAGTTTTGCATTCAATTAACAATGCCACAAACATGACATGTGAAATGGAGATATTAACATATGATTTTTCCCGCAGTGGACACTCTTGGACTCAAAAAGTACATCAACCATATGTAACAGCTCTTAGTCCACTCATGTATGAAGAGGGAGAGCTGGAAAGTGAATGCATTGTGAAAAGGTCCCACTTCAGAGGTAAACAACCAAGAATTCTAAATGCAGAATAGGATTACATTTTGTTGGAAACATATTTGTCCAGCAGATACCAAAATATGTTATTCAAAAACATACAAGTAGCACACAGGGAGGACAGACACAGAGCGGCCTTGTGTTGGTTACATACCTCTGAAATGACGACGGCCTCCTCCTTCATGTTTGTTATGTTGTGTATTGCTCTCTGGTAGCAGCAACTCTTATATAGTCTAATGTTTTTGCCTTAAAAAGGCGCCCACGACCCACAATGCATTGTGTGATCATGTGCAAGCATCGCAAGTAATTGTGTTGGGCGTGGGGTCCGAGATGGCAAATAAACCATAATGCACGCAAAAATGTAGCACGTTAAAAGCTATCCAAGGTACCGCAGTACTTTGTATCATTTTGAAATGAAATATTAGTGCAAGTCAACCAGTGTACTAACACCAGTCACCCATTCATTTTCTAGTCAATCAATCCATGCAGTACACCTCTTAGCCTCTCGGTGGCGGTATTTAAAGCATTTATTATAAACAAGAGCTGCAAGCTACAAAAAGTTTTCCCCAAACGTGCTCCCCTTTGACAATGATTATAGTTTTTCTTCCTTCCTCTATCAATGGTGCAAAAGCCGAGGCTCACACGGAGGGCGAGTCTGCACGGTGGCTGCCGCTCACACGAACCCGGTGAACCCATCTGGTTGAAAAAATGTGCCAGCTTTGCAGCATCCCGCGGCCGTCATGGCAACCAGTGGGGGCGGAGCTACTGGCGTGTTGTAGTGTGTGGCGTGTGAGCATGCTGCTGCATCACATGGCTTGATGCATTGGGATGAGAGACGATGCATGGACACCGAGACGCGCGTGCACACGCGGAGACGAGTAAACACGTGAGCGCGCGCCGGCTCTGATCCGCTCCTAGACTATGGCACCGTCGGGTTCGCGTAATGTCAAATGCGGCTGCAGGAGAGTTTGCTACTGGATCCCCGTCCTGTTCATCGCCCTCATAGTGGCGTGGTCGTACTACGCCTACGTTGTGCAGCTTTGTTTGGGTAAGACAACACATGTCTGGCCACTGTGTGTGCATGAGGCGTGTGCGTGTGTGGGGTGCATGTGTCTGACTTGAACCGCTGAGGGGAGTTTTCTGGTTCATGTGTGTGCACTCCAATGTTTTTTTTTGTACAAACGATGCATGCAGATGAGTGTCATATTGTGCATCCATTTTGACATGCACACATGTCAAAATGGATTGAGGCAAAACAGAATTGTTTGCACGCCCTTGTTTACTATGCAATCTTTATTGAGCCAAGGCACATATTTTACATGAGAAAATCTCACACACCACCAAGTGATTCATTCTGTTGTACGAATGACAACAGGTGGGAATTTGAGGAAAATCATTCTACATACCAAATTAGAGACCCTGCTGAGGCCCGTCCGCTACACTAAAATATTACCACAGACCGTATACTTTTTAAACTTCAGTTTAACATTTAAATATTCAGCTCCGTTGGGAAAAAGTGGCACACGAGACGCCGCACCGCATCAGGTGCATCATCGTCAAATTATTGTACATTATCGGGTTTTTGCAATTATCATTCTACTAATGGGGATAAGCGGTATAGAAAATAAATGAATGAACACAAATACGATTATTATTGCACGTCTGAAGTGGATCATGTACCTTCTGCCATCTAGTGGAAGAGTGTTTCATTGTTCTGCCTCTCACTATACGTCGCTGTATAGATAGGTGAACAAAGGTACGGTATTTGCTGTAAATATTACCAAATGAAGTGAAACTGGATCATTTCTCATGCTAGTTGAATGTGCTACGGCACAGTGGTTGGAAATCACTGCACTACAGCACTTTCTTGTCCAGATTTACTGCCATCTTATGACCATCTGACCTCCCAAGTGCATGATTACTATATTTTCTATCTTGTTTATACTCTTTTGGGCTTCTGATAATGACTGTTAGGTTCCAAACACTAAATTTGTGACAGACAGTTCATTTTTATAAACGGTAGTGGTCAGTCGAACTAATAAAAACCAAAATAAAAAACGATAAAGCTAAGAGGCAGAACAGAGGCAGCATTCTTCAGCTCCAAAACCTCTGAGTGTCCTGGAATGAGCTTAACTTAGAAGATGACTTGCAATAAACACCGGTCACGGGCCACGATGGCAAGCTTTAAACATGGCCACAGCGGTCTAAATCTAAAAGAAAAGTGTTTTTCATCCAGCGCAATAACTGGCAAAGCTGTGGTGGATTCGAGTCACACGGGGGAGCATGAGGAGAACAGGGAAAGGACGGGACGGTGGATAAAGCATGTGCTCTGCAGACCCACACAGACCCAGTTGTGTGGAAGGAGCGTCAGCTGACACTCTCTTTCAGCAGCTCAGTTAATCCCATTGTCGGGTTTATATAATTCACCTCAAGCAAGCTGAGGTTGACCCACTTTCTTTTAAAGCAACCAACATCTGCCTTCGAACACTTGGGCCATCTCTTTGCAGAAGGTGGAACTTGTTGACAATGTGTCATAAATGGATGAAAAGTGTACAAAGAGATTTTACTAAACTAATAACGTGACATTAAAATGCAAAAAGTAAATCTCTAAGACTCGGAATTTATTCTATTATATTGTATATAGTAATTATATGAAATAATAAAAATTTTATGACATATAATGTCATCAAAAAAATGTCAATCAAAAAAAAAAGTCATACACTCTGATATTTGGTTGGAGCGCCTTTAACTTTGATTACAGCACGCATTCTCTGTGGCATTGTTTCGATAAGCTCCCATATTGTGTTGCATTCTTTTTTCACCAAAATCTTGCATTGATGACCTCTGCGCTTCTCCAGCACATCCCAAAGACCCTCAATGGGGTTAAGGTCCATGTGTGAAAATGATGTCTCATGCTCCCTGAACCACTCTTCCACAATTTGAGCCCGAGGAATCCTGGCATTGTCATCTTGGGATATGCCCGTGCCATCAGGGAAGAAAAAGTCCATTGATGGAATAACCTGCTCATTCAGGTAGTCAGCTGACCTCCTTCTTTGAGCACATGGTGATGCTGAACCTAGACCTGACCAACTGCAGCAACCTGGTACCTACTTGCAGTTAAATTGAGGTGGCAACTTTTTTTTGGCCAGGCAGTGTATTTAGAAAGTGCCATCCATCCATTTTCTACGCCGCTAATCCTCATTAGGGTCGCGAGTCTACTGTAATTGCATGCTGAGTACAACAAATTCATACATGTTGGCAGGTCTGCACCAATATTGAAAGTTCTCCCTGCCTCTCACGTCCCCCCAATAGTCCCGGGGGGGGGGCCGCCCCACTATTTGAGAAGCACTAGCACATGTGCACATCATGAGGATAGCAGACATTACTAGTATGTGTAAAAAATGTCTTATGCAGTATCATACAAGTTCCTTATGAGTATATATTGACTTATTGCATGCATGCACACACACGGTACACTACCCACGGTGCTTTGACTGATGGAGTTGAAAGTTTGTACAAAAGTATTACACGGTACACGGTTTATTTTTTAATGACATTTACTGTACTGCATCATATGGTGAGGCATTTCCCGTATTGATAGGTAACCAAAATACTACAAACTCCTCTCAATATGATGTACCACAGTTAAATGTTCCATGCGATGTGTGTGAGAGAGAATAAGGGAGATGAAGTAGTTTGATACACAGGCTAATTGCTGATGATTAATGATTGTATGCTTGGATAATTGTTGTTTGCGTAAAACATAATCTCAGTGCAGCTGTCTCTGATTTTATCTGAAATCTTGAAGTCAGCATAAGGGCTACTTCCAGGTGCTTATCAAGTTTGCTGTACACAGTAGATTCCTACTTTTCTCAGTGGTTACGTTCCAAAACATTCAGCGATTAGTGAAAAATTGTGAGTAATTGAGGCGCCTAAAATGTCTATTTTTTCCCAATAAGGCTCGATTTCGGATCCATTTGGAACACAAATGATTGTTCCAATTCTTAGATTAGATTCCAGAACCCTGCCCTTCTCTCTTCAATTACCATTGTTCAATCATGACACATGATGGTTCAAGCCATAAATATGCCTCACATACGTACTAAACATATTTCAAGTATAACATGCATAGGTACTTACCATTCATGAAAGGTTATGCAAGATGACTGGTGAACAGATGGAATTGGAGTCACAGCGTAGCCAGTCACAGCATACAACAGTGGTGCGTTCGGGGACCGCCAAACAAAGTGCCAAATGGCAACGCTTAATGAATAAACATGTGCGGGGATCCAGTGTATATATGTGCAGCAATTATGATAACTGGTATATGCATAAACATATAGCGTATGTATGTAGTGTAAGTTGACATATACAAAAGCAGGACTGTGATCACAAATAAGGAAAAGCTCTTTACATGTATTTGTCTTTTTCATTCTGCAGTGTCAATTGAAAGCACGTGGGAAAAGGGTAAGTGTTTCATAACACCGTCTAAAATCAAGAAGAATTATTTAATCTCCAAGTGTCTGATGCTGAATTGATTCCAGTGGGGAGACGTCTTGGCAGATGCAACCCACGTCAAAACATTTCTAGCAGTCTGTCTCATCTGCTTCCTGACATATTTTTCACGACCCACAAGCTTAATCGGGAACACTATTTCACCTGGGCCTTTTATCATTTCATCCTTTATAGTTTTTATCATGATTTTTGTAGCTTAGAAAGAAACCTGGGAACTTACTCTGATGAGATCCTGGGAAGATCTTTAGTTTATGTGTGAATTGTGAATGAAACCCCCAAGGAGTTTTCCCAGTCACCAGTGATTCCCAACCAGTGTGCTGCGCCACATTAATGTGTGGTGATAGATCATTGGTGTGCTGTGAGAAATTATCCAATTTGACTGGATCGGTCCTAAAAATATAAGTTATTTACTCTTTACTTTATTTACTATAAATGAAGCACTGATGCTTTTAGAAAAAAGAGCAGGCATAACAATTGATTAGTCAATTCAGTTATTGTTAGGAAGTTTGTCAATCACGAGGAATATTGTTTATTGTGTCTAAAAAAAAATGAGGCACTACTTGACTGCCACCAGTGGTGGCGATCTTGAGCCAGTTCTACTAGTTTGCAGTCTAAATAAAAACTTTATGACAGAAGTAGAAAGAAAGTAGGCTGCCCAGTATGACTCCGGCATTGAAAGAGGTGTCCAGATCATTCAGAGAGAGAGAGTCTCCCATCCCGTGAAATAATTTAATATCAACAAAATTCAATAACAACATTGTAGTGAAATAGTCCAAAGCCTATAGAGTCGTTAATTATTCGGCAGTTAATTGTGAGTCCAACATAAGTCTGCCATACACCCTGGCAATTGCTTTCTGTGCATCACCTTTTGCACCGCTTATGCAGGCTAAAGGATCTCTGAAGTGACACAACTAGACCACGGCTGTAGCTATCTACCGAGCTAACTGGTTAGCCTCCAATTTATTTACTCTAAAAGTACAAGTAAGCTTTAAACTCAGTGGAGAAGAAGGACAAAGTAAGAAGCCAAAAATGTACCATGTCCACACGAAATGGGAGCAGAATTTTTTTTTCCTTATGGCACATCAGACTCTTTATCCACGGCTGACTTATGCAGGGAATGTCTCATCACTGTAACATTCCTGAAGCCTAGCAGTGACCAGAATACTACATATGATTTGTCTTTTAATATTTTATAACAAATAATTCGCCAGAGTCCACCACGAAACAGCAATCGTTTATTAATTTATTAATTTTTGAAAAACCCAGAGGGAGCGAAGTTCCAACTGCAATGTAGCGAGGGCCAATTGTACCGAATGCGAGCGATAAAAATGCGCAAACTGCCATAGACCTTGCAAATCTAGCCAGCAGCATAAGGCACTCATTGCTTGGATGATTTGTCTTGAGCAAACTTGTATATGAGCCATTCCCCCAAACCTGCAGAGCTCTTTGCAATGCCCTTTTTTGTGTATATTTGGGAATTGTTAGTTGTAGGTGACAAGGAAATTGCATGGTTGTAATTGTTATATTATTGTGGTGTATTGATGATGAAATGAATCTTTTAAAACGTTTAATCTTTTCTCTCCTGGAAAAAATGGACACAAAAACCTTTTATTGTTTTTATTGAGTGGCTCTGATATTAACTAATTGCATCCTGCAAAATGTTGTGCAGTGGAAGTCTTTATTGATGTGCTGTTTGCAAAATACACACTCTATTTCTGCTACACTGATAATAATGATGAAGTGCAGGAACTTTTGAAATCCAAGTTACCTTACCTGCTTGTACTAGGACTGTCAAACAATTTACATATTTAATCACGATTAATCACATTTTTGTCTATAGTTACCTAATAATTAATCACAATTAATTGCAGAGAGAAGTTTTTATCAATAAGAAGGGGACCTGAAGGATCATTTTAAAGTTTTTAATACACCAATCTAAGTAAGACTGGATAGTATGTTTGCTTTATGCGGCGCTCAAACTATGGTGTGGGTCGAGGGTCAAACATGACGTATGCACATTAATTGCACGTAAAAAATTCTAACATTAAAGGGAATTCCCAATAACTTGTTATTATTGCTTTAACTCGACAGCCCTACTTCTAACACGCGCCTGCTACAAAGCGAGAAGCTGGGTTATAGGAATGGGGCCAAATTACTCCATTTGATTGAGACATTAAGTTCATTATGTATTGCTTTTTAAAAATTGTGAGATGAGTGCACCCCAACGTTAAATTCTGAACCGCTTGTCAGAGAAGGTGTCATACAGTATAGAGCAATAATTTGCTATGTACAGTAGATAAATGTTTCTGAGGCATTTTGAAAAAAGTCCAAATACTCCTCTTACACATGCATTCAGTTCTTCTTGACAGAAATTGATCATTTGTCATTCCCCCTTCTTTTCAGTCTTATACTTATTGGTGTACCATGTCATCTTCGTCATGTTCATCTGGGCTTATGGGCAAACTATCTTCACCAAGCCCATGAATCCGCAGAGGGAGGTGAGTGAGACAACGACACTGCTTTATTGATCGCATGGGCTGAAGCATTGTGGGAAGTGCAGAGGTAGGTTGCCGTCTCAGCGTGTGATTGAGTGCTGCATTTGGACTAAATGCAGGACTTGCTATAGAGGAAGCACCAAGAGGCTCAATAGTAGCAATGCAGCAATTCAGCTTGGCATCAGTAAGAACACACCACACAAATATACAAAGTGCCGCTCGTCTTCCAAACAACGGTTGCTGGCTCGATCCTCCGTCCTCCTGTGGGCATGCATGTTGAAGTATCCTTGGTAAAGACACTAACACCCCACCCGCAGGTGTTCTTGATGCAAGGTAGAAAAGCGCTATAGAAGTGAAAGTCCATTTAGTATTTGCAAAGACAAATGTCAAAGAAACCCGGCTTAAACATACCCCTGCATTTCTCTAACATGCCAGACTACATGCTTGCACCGGTTTTGACGAATGTACAGCAAGAAACAAACAAGCACTGACAAGTGATAGCTCGTGTTTTGTATTTCCCTTGCGTCTTGTTCTACAAAGTTTCACCTGTCTTACTCGGACAAAGAGCTGCTGGAGCGTGAAGACCGGGGAGAATCTCAGCAGGAGATCCTGAGGAGAATAGCTAAGGAGCTTCCCATCTACACTCGCACTAACTCTGGAGGTATTCATTTCACCCCCACCGCCTTCTTTGTCCATTGGTCAGTTGTGAGTGTGCATGGTTTTTTTTGTCTTGACAATGACTGGCGGCCAGTCTGAGGTGTAGCTGTACCTTCCCACCAACCCTGACCATTAAACGGTAGAAAACAGATGTAAAGGAACAAAACCGTTTAGGTGGGTTAAAAACCTAAGAAAACTACAATGAAGTAGATCCCTGCTTTGGCCAAAAAAAAAGAAAAACGTAAAACAGAAATAAAAATGTCTATTTTGAAACTAACCAACAGGAGGTTTTCAACCCAAAAGCCTCCCTCCCTCACGGTGCAACTAGAAATAAGACTTGTGGAAGACACAATATAAATGCACACCACAAACTATGCACATATAGAAATAAACGCTAATATACATGCAAAACAACGCTATTTAATACTAACTTGTAACCCACAAGGCATGCCGGGCAACTTCTAGAAGGGAAAATGTGCACGTAGGCCTCCCAGCATGTCTTATGGGTTCTACATTTGTACTAAATAATATTGTTTTGCGTCTATATTTGTGTGTAAGCGTTTATTGGTATACCCTCTCAGTCGGTGTGGTACAGTTACATTATGTGTTCCATATGTGTTGATTTGCACCGTGAGGAAGGTACGCATTTGGGTTCATAAGCTGTGTGACTATCAAGCTGATTCATTGCATGTACTGTACAGAACTCCTCCTCAAGCAATATGTCTTCGCAAAAACCTTCAAATGCTGAATCGCGAGGAGCCGCTGAGCTCACTCTTATTGGCTAATGCACCTTTTTAAAATGACGTTGTCTCTAACTGCAATGCGATGAATTGTACAGAAAACAGAAATCCTTCGTGATTCGATTTAAAACATTCATTCATTCATTTATTTATTTTCTATACCGCTTATCCTCATTAGGGTCGCGGGTATGCTGGAGCCTATCCCAGCTGACTTTGGGCGGGAGGCGGGGTACACCCTGGACTGGTCGCCGGTCAATCGCAGGGCACATAGATATAAAACATAACAATTCGTTAAAAACTGAGTGGAATTGTTTCAGAGACCAATGAGAAATCAGCATATACAGGTACAGTATAGTCATTTACTCCAAAAAGTGCACTTGGAAGATCATGAGACATTTTTTTTTATACACAATTTATACACAATGTCCCAATTTTAGCAGGCCACTGCAGACTTAAATTGTCTGTGTCTCCTTAGCAATTCGTTTCTGTGACCGCTGCCAGCTGCTGAAGCCTGATCGATGTCACCATTGTTCCGTTTGTGATAAGTATGACTCTTGCTCTGCACGTAGTATGCCTACAGAGAAAAGAGCTCTTGATGTACTGACTGACAGGATAACATCCAATAACATGACATCTGACCCTGATTTCTTTCAGATGCATCCTGAAGATGGATCACCACTGTCCCTGGTATGTACTGTAGATGTAGAGTCTGTGAATCATCATTGAGCCTCCAGTGAGTTAGTTATTAGTTCAAGTGATACAATAATATCTTTTGTGTTATTTCTAACTAAAACTCATTACATTTCTGACAAGATTTTGTGGCCCTTTATGTAGATTGTCTTTTTGTCTTTTTTTTTGGAGACTAATAAGAGTTTGTGCACATACTATAGAAGCTGAAATGATGTTCTTAATACAATACTCCTTTGCCACAAAGCAAAATTTCACAGATTCACGCTATCACGCATATATCAATTAATAAATCATGCTGGTTTGTGGTCAAATACAGCCAATAATTAGTAAAAGAATATTTATATTTTAAGAAAATGTTACATATTTTTGGCCTAAATTAAGCATTTTCTAGCATAAAAATGACTAAATGAACTAAAATACAAATCAGGCCTGTGCAAAATTCGTAATTTCAGAATCCATTTCAATTCACTGTATGAATTTGAATTTGAATTGACTCCGCCCCACAAGATGTTGAATTGAATTTGCAGGAAGAGGAATTGAATTCATGCAATTTAGATAAATCAATTCTCATAACATGCCCGTGGGACCCAGTTACATGCTTTCAACATACACTTTTCTTCCAAGTAGAAGTACAGGCGCTAACATTAGGCTTACTCTTTTTTGTTGGAAAAATGTGCAATTATCTTCATTTCAAAGTGATCAAATCAAACAATGTTTTGGTAAATGCAGCAATCTTTTATCAACTTTGCCTAAATATGTTCTATATTGTAATTATGTTCTACACTTACATTCATTTTATTAAACATAAATACATTTAATCTTCATGGCGGCAGCATCGAACTACAGCGAACGAGAGACAAATGGATCATCACCCCGCGTTGTGTTCACCTTTACAAAACACATTTGGCTTGAAAGTATGGTATAAATGCATTTGGGATACTTGGATGCCATTCCTGATGCTATGCTGCACAGGAAGGGACCCCTTGAACCACTTCAATGTTGCCACACAAAGACGAAAACAAAAACAAAGTTGTGTCTAATTTATATATTGCATTCTAAACACTATGCCATCATAGCAATACACAATCAAAGCATTACACATAAACTGCTCAAAAAAATTAGAGGAACGCTTTTTAATCAGAGTATAGTAACCTATCAGTCAAACTTCTGTGATATTGATCTGGTCAGTTAAGTAGCAGAGGGGGTTGTTAATCATTTTCAGCTGCTTTGTTGTTAATGAAAACAACAACAGGTGCATCAGAGGGGCAACAATGAGACAGACCCCAAAACAGGAATGGTTTTCCAGGTTGAGGCTACCGACTCCTCATCTCTTTTGGCTGATTTTTTCCTGACTGACTTTCTACTGCTGAAGATTTTCATTTGGCTTGGATCAACATCTGTGTTGATAGCATGGTGCGGTACCTGGACGCTACAGAGGTTGCACAAGTAGTCCAACTTCTCCAGGATGGCACATCAATACATACCATTGCAAGAAGGTTTGCTGTGTTTCCCAGCACATTCTCAAGAGCATGGAGGAGATTCCAGGAGACAAGTAGTTACTCCAGAAGCACTTGACAGGGCCGTAGAAGGTCCTTAAACCCTCAGCAGGATCAGTATCTGCTCCGTTGTGCGAGGAGGAACAGGATGAGCACTGCCAGAGCCCTACAAAATGACCTCCAGCAGGCCACTGGTGTGAATGTTTATAACAAAAAAAAAAAAAAAAGAAACAAAAAGGAAAACCAAGGGCTCGACGTCCTGTAGTGGGCCCTGTGCTCACTGCCCAGCACCGTAAAGCTTGACTGGCATTTGCCATAGACCACCAAAATTAGCAACTATGCCACTGGCGACGTGTGCTCTTCACCAATGAGAGCCAGTTCAACCTGAGAACATGCGACAGACGTGAAAGGGTCTGGAAATGCCGTGGAGAACGTTATGCTGCCTGCAACATCATTCAGCATGACCGGTTTGGTGGTGGGTCAGTGATGGTCTGGGGAGGCATATCCCTGGAAGGACACACAGACCTCCACAAGTTAGATAATGGCACCTTGACTGATATTACGTATCGGAATAAAATTCTTGGAGCCACTGGCAGAACTTATAATGGTGCAGTTGGACCTGGGTTCCTTCTGGTCCACGACAATGCCCGACCTCATGTGGCTAGAGTATGCAGGCAGTTCCTGGAGGCTGAAGAAATTGATACCATTGACTGGCCCCCATGTTCACCTGACCTAAACCCAATAGAACACCTCTGGGACATTATGTTTAGGTCTATCCAGCGCCGCCAGGTTGCTCCTCAGAATGTCCAGGAGCTCAGTGATGCCCTGTTACAAAGTGTTCCTTTAATTGTTTTTTTGCTTTGCAGGTTTGAATTATCTCACAACATGCACAATAATCTCTAACACGGGCTCCTGTTGCAGCTCTAACCTACATCAAGATAACTCAACACTGAACCCCCGACGTTACGTTCTGTCTGCGCACCGCTTACCACCCCTTGCACAGGCACACATTTACACACAAGCGTATTAGTCTTATTTTGCCCTGTACTTTTCCCCAAAAATTTTCTGATCATTTTTTGTCGCGTTATATGCACAAATGCCCAAAATGGTCCTATTTCGCAATGTTAACGAATCCTTAAACAAATTCCTGGATCCAGACAGCGATCAGGGTCACCCCCAAAATTTAATTAGTTCTTCCACATCCCATTTCCGACAATTCCTGAAAATGTCATCCAAATCCATTCAGGGGTCTAGACCCTGATGAACTGAAAAACAGGATTTGTGATCATTTTAAAGCATCAGAAATGGATTTTGTCCCTTGTGCTCTAAACATTAAGTAAAAATCCATGATGTACAGTAAAAAATCAACTACACTAAAAACAACGGCACACCAAATTCCATGAATATATTTCCCATAATGTTTAGGTACATTTAAATAATAATAACACCAATCACATATATTGATTTAATATTTGTAAAATATGAATGAATTATTAAGTAATGACTTAATAAAATGCCAAGAGGTCATTTTAACCCCATAATCTGCCTGCCATCTAGAATGATGGAGTATCTACAGTATGTGTATGTGTACAGTATGTATGTGTGAAATATTACAGTTTTGCTTCCTGCTGTCCCATCTTATTCTCACAGGGTAAACAACTGTGTGGGATTCTCCAACTATAAGTCGTTCATGCTGTTTTTGTCATACTCGCTCTTCTACTGCCTTTTTATAACTGCAACAGACCTTAAATACTTCGTTAAGTTTTGGATGGTAAGTACATACCTCAATAAAATATATACTATAGACATTTACGGAACATAATATCAGCTCAATATATCTACTGTATATTTTTTCCACAAGGCTGGAGGTAAAGCCCATTTCCGTCTGAAAGAATACCTGGTAAAAATGTAGCCATTTAATCAAACTAGGTAGCGTAGTGCGATAGCGTTCACACCCGATAGACAACACAAACCGACCAATCTGCTGTGACCCGAATATAAGACAGTATTGTTATAATACCGTTAGATTCAGTCTGTTAACTCAGTGCACTTTCAGTCTAATAGCTTTTCACGCCTTCTTGCAATAGACACTCACATAGCACAACTAGAGTTGCACAACACTCAACAGGTAGCCTGTGGAAAAGTACTAAGAGGAGAAGTTAGCAAAAAGACAACCAATCAGCATAGATACAACCAGTTGGAGGCTGTCTCACTCACACAAACATAACTTTCACTTTCCAGGCACACTTGCTTGAGTTTCACTTTCTAGAGGGGAACGTTAACTGCTGGACTCTGTACGTTCATTCTGGGCTGTCCCTCGATCTTCCTCCTTGATGCTAAAAGTCCAGCACAGTCACCAAATATGCTCTTATTCTTTTATACAATTTGAAAATATTTTAAATTGTGTGATCATGGACTACTTCTCTGATAGCAATGCGGTCTTAAGATCCAAGAAGAAAGGCTAAAGAGAAGAAATAGCCTTTAGAGTATATTTTTCTTTGGAATAGAGTTTTTTCCTGTCACTCGCACACCAGGTGAGATGCAGACACAGAGACCCGTTGGAAAAAGAGTTCCAAAGGTTACAGTATGCTGACAATTTTAAGATCTTTATTAATGACGCAGGTTTTAAAAAGATCAGATTAGTCTTTTTGTGTGTGTGATGTTGTATTTAAAAAGAAACCAAATGGAAATGTCCTGTCTTATATCCGGGTCAATAGGATAGTTCTGGTGTCCATTCTGTCGTTGTGCATTTGTGTGTTTCTATTGCTTTTCCCCCACAGAACGGCTTTCCAGACACGCAGGCCAAGTTCCACATCCTGTTCCTCTTCTTCTCAGCCTCCATGTTCTCAGTCAGCCTCGCTTTGCTTTTCATCTATCACTGCTGGCTCGTCTGCAAGAACAGGTCCACTCTTGGTAGGTGTTGTCCTGATTGTCTTTATCTGTCTTCAGTGTTGGTGCTAAGCCACCCTCTCTTCGTTGTGGATCTTTGGGTTGTCAAACAGAGCAGTTATGAGAGGAGGTGGATTATCCGGGGGGAGTGTGTTGTAGTGGCATAGCAAGACAAAAGGCTCAGAAGTGTAAGCAGATTATAGACACTCCTCAGGAGGTGAAGTCACACATAGTGTCTCTCTGAGACCTTCATCGCTCAGTGTTTCTGTTCCGCTGCAACCGTCTGTTATCCATCCATCCATTTTCTATACGGCTTATCCTCATTAGGGTCACGGGTACGCTGCAGCCTATGAAACTAAAACATCATTTCCCGTGACTGTGCCATCAGAGGCTGTTCGTGCTCCGGTTTTTCGGCACGGCACAGACAAGAACGGATTCAGTCTTGGCTCCAGTAAGAACTTCCGTCAAGTGTTTGGCGATGAAGTCAAATACTGGCCCTTTCCTCTTTTCTCCAGGTACGATTCTTGTGTCACTTGGTGATGGCATAAAAAAGACACAAATGTATAACATTTGGACGCAAGTGCACAATCAGCGGTTAATTTAGAACCCTAACCTCCTCTTGAATCTTAAATTGTTCAATCAAAAGAGTTTGGGGGATGGCCCTTCAAAACAAAGTCCATCTAAGCATGGATACAGTAAATGCGGGACATTTTTAAATTTTTATTTCATTAAAGTTTTTTTCAGCGCCACGAGAATGCAGTAGTTGTATTTGTCGTATCACGAGTGCTCGTCAATTCTCAGCTCTATCTATCTCTGCATGCACTTTAAAACGGTTGTGCTACTCAGGTGTTGGTTTCAAACTCATGCGTGTTGCTCACACTGCTGTTGCTTACAACAAACGTATCTGCTGTATTATCCTTATTATTGCTTGCCGAGAAGTTTTGTCCTTACTAGTACAGTAATCCTTCATGTATTTCCACTGTGATATGTGAATGTTTAGACTAGTCTACTTTACACTCATGTTCCCCAATATACATAGCCAATATTGTATGAGAAAATAAGCCATTTAAGACATAAATAATACCTGTGTTAAAATAAGACATTAAAAATATAAATCAAAAATAATAAAATAAAATATAGAAGAAAAATATAACTCACACATTAGCACTGAGAGAGTTTCTTGTTCTTTTTTTGTTTTTTGTACAGTACTTCCTGTGGTGGCTATTGTCTATTATAAGTATAACACTACAGATTGAGTGATCGTTGTAGAATACTACATAGCATCATGTCTTTGAATGCATCTACTAATGTCTTATATTTTTATATTATATACTTTTTATGGATATTATATATATTATAATTGTATCTTTAAGCTCATTTAGCCATTTTAGCTTCAGGTGCTTAATTTAGGCAAAAATATGTAAAGTTTGTTTAAGTAAGAAGGTGTTTAGACTATTAACAGACCATATTCACAAAACATTCATTCATTCATCTTCTATGCCGCTTATCCTGTTTTCTTTCTGGTGCAATATACAGTACTTGATCTAATGATCGTGTGGCCAAAGAGAGCTACATTTTCTTTTTAACTCTCTCATGTACTACAAATTATTATTACATTTAAAAACAGTGCAAATTTAAAAACAATAGCGGTTCAAATGTCAAATGTTTAAGCAAATGGTGTGTGGGTTTTGCCTAAATTAGGCATTTTCAAGCATAGAGAATGAAATACAAATATAAGCCATGAAGAAGATCATTCAAATTGTGAATGTAGTACTCTACATTGGTCACAAGGTGTCAGTAATTGTTCTTTGAGGCAAGCGTCAGACTTGTAGGCCAGGACAATAGGCCTTTTATTGCATATTTAAATTACATCACAACAGGCACAATAATTATAACATAATAATCGTAATATTAACTCATAACATGCCTGTTTAATAACTAATAATCCTACTTTGCAGAAATTATCTTATCGTGGCCGCAATTAACATCTGAGTAGTACAACTGTTTTAAAATGCATGCAGAGGGAGATTTAGCTGATGAATGATGAGCACTCATGATACTATAAATACAGATACTGCATTATTATGGTGCTGCATTAAAAAAAGAACGGCATCAGAAGGTTGCCTACAGCCACAGTTGTTAATGCCAGTGATTTTTGACCCGCCACTAATTGAGTTTACTGTTTCTATGCCTTGATAGACCTTGCTTGAACCAAGTAGCCACCATAAACGAGAGATTATGGTAGTAAGTTTTCAAAACACCAGCTATAATTGGAGAATTTGTGTGTTTTGCGTGAGGTTGTCAGGTGACCTGGTGTTTGTACGGTGTACAGTATGTGTATTGATTAGCAGATAGAGTATTATAATGTTTTTTTCTTTCTCATGCACACTCTTTTAGTTTGGGGGATGGTTGCTCGTTCCCAACATGCCTGGTGAATGCTGACCCAGAGCAGCCATCCTCACCCACTGGCCACATACCTGCAAACAAAAGGTACTACAGTATTTCTTATTTCTAATTGCAGAATGGCACATGCTCGATGATCATACAAGGCAGCAAAACCTCTCACCATCTGGAGTACAGTTAAGCATTTGAAGATTTGAAAAATATGCATTTCTTCCTCCAGTGCAGCAGAAGGTCGCCACTTCCCATCTAAGCCAATGAGGGAGAGTCAAAGTCGACTTCTCAGCAGCACCTCCTCCTGGACTGAAAATGACATTGCAACAGATGGAGGCAAGAACGGTAGCCCATACTTCTCTATCGTCCCATTTTGTATATCAACCGATTGTGTTTTTATTCCCAATGTGTGTGTTTTTGTAGGCACTAATAACCCAGTGATGACCATACAAAATGAGGCATAGCCAAGCAAGGGTTGGATGCTTGTTGGAATTGTGTGCAAAATTAGGACATAATAAAAATGGTATGTCATGGATATTTATGATCATTTAACAGGTCAGTGCTCTGTGGAATGTGTCCCAATGATGCCACCACCGGACATCTTAACACAGAAAAGTATTCAGCAGCATGCCCAGCCGTTACCTGAAAGGTTATGGATCTGTGATCCTCCTCAGATTGCATTCCAACAACCCTGATGATGCAATGCAAGAGCTGTGTAGTTGTTTATCTGTAGTGTAACCGTATGTCCGTGGAGGGCTTGCAGCAATATGTTTAAGTTCAACATTTAAGTATGTTATTTTGTGAAATCTCTGCAAAGTGAGGCACACATGCTGTACTTTCTCTGGCTACCTTATGTCCAGTTTCTTAATAGTCATGTCATTTGAGGAAAGTTACAGTCAAGCTATATTTTTCTATGCGTGTGTACGAGTCAAGATGCAATATAGTCCCTAACAATAATAAAACAAAGTGCTTGTCTTTAACCTGTTCAGACATAAGTACAATTCTACTTTTCAACAGAAAAGCTTTTGAACCTTTATTTAGAAAACAATTTATAAACTCATTTAGTGTCAATGATGCACTGCAAAAATGAAAAAAAAACCCACACATTTTAGTCATCGTTGTGACACTGAAATGGATTCATGTTTATATTTCAGCACATTCCTACAAATGTTTAGAACACCATTCAACAACTCAGCATTTGTTCAAAACCTTTGGAACATGCGGTTCTTCTATGCAGCATGTTAGAGCAGAAATGCAAGACAAACACCAAACAATCTCACTCAAATTCCAACACATGAACTTCAGCGAAACAAAAATGACAAAGTTGCATGTTAAAACGCAACACCATTATTCCTAAGGAGTAAAAGTGTTCTTTTTTTTTATTACACTAAAACTCTGCAGAGCAACCTCAAAACAAAATGAATGAAAATGGTGTCACAACAGCACGTCTGACATGAAGTGAGTGTTGTCTCCATTTGTGATATGAGATGCATACGTCAGTGATTGTATTCATGTGCATACAACGCCCAATCTCAGCTTTAACATTGTGTGCTATGGTATTAAAGGCTTGGGGCAGACACTTTGGGGCATGCCTTGCACCCAGCGGCCCACTACGTTTAAGGGCATCATTAGGAAACTACTTCTGGCACTCTTGTTCATTTGGTTGGTGGCAGTTGACAAATAAAGTCCAGCTTGAAGCAGCTACTGCGTGTTTCTTCAAACTGCCACAATGAATCACTTCAGGGTCACCAATGAAGAAACACACAACCAAATTAAAGACTGGAAAGTTCTTTAGATGCCAAAAAAGTGTTCACTAACCACACCCCCAAGCCTACAGGGCCACTAGATGAGAGGCATGCCCTTTGTGTCCATCACAGGCACACGGGCATTTAATTGCAACGAACAAAAAAAGAAGTAGAGCGGACAAATGCAAATTACAGCAGCTGTAAGCAAGTGAACACACCCACTAATCAATTTCTCAATTTGAGGCAATATTACCATATTAGATACGTGTGGTATCTTAGTGTAGAATTCAGCATCTTTTAGTATCAGATAACCAACACAATAAATTATAAATTAAAAAGGATGCATTTCATCTTAAGGCTGAGTGAGGTGGCAAAATGTTATGGTAACATTAAATAAACATGAAGGGGTCACAATGTAAAATGGGAACATCGAGAAGGCAACAAAGAGACATCAGATACATTTTTAGCTTTCCATATAAAATCAGGTTAGATATTTAAAGTGCAAAAAAATTCTACAGAACATTTTAGGAGAACTAAAATCCCATTTTTTACCAAGCATGTTAAATTGAACGGAACCAACCAGACGCTGCTTTAGCGGAGTAAAAGGTTAAACTCACACAAGTGCAACTGTGTCCTGTGTGAGGACAACTGTGGTACTTTTCCTTACTGACGATCATACTCAATTGTCTAAGACGAACAGAGCTGATGACAAACAGCTAAATGAAGCGCTTCCTCCATTCTTATCATCATCATCATCATCATCATCCTCATCCTCTGGTTGCCCAAGCTGGGCTTCTGTGCCGCATAGGATGGTGCGAGTGTGATGTCACGACTGCTGCTTGTTGGCTTCCTCTTCATAAGCATTCCCTGTTCCATTCTGGACATAGGCGGATCCAGAACCAAGCCCGTACAGGTGGCCACAGTACTTAGCATCATCGATATGATCTTCAAAAAACATCTGGTGGAAAAATAATGGAGAAGACGAAACACAATTAAATACACACATTGGACACATTCACTACAAGGGCTGTTTTGGAAATTCTGTTTCTTTATTGTTGTGTTTACAGTGGTGTAGAAATCAAAAGGTTATATACTCAGGTACTTATATACTAATATACTCATTAAAAATTATTTAGAAGATCTCCTTCTACCAACATCTTTTTAGCCATTGTAGCTAATTCTGGCATATTTACAATAATATCCTTATTAAATAAATCAAATTAAACAGCAACAATACAGTTTGAAAAGCTGCAAATTTCTATGTTGTGCAAACATTTATGCAATAACAAACTCAAAAAGTGCAAAGTACGAAACTCTGGACTAATACAATTAGTGAAATTATAAAGTAGTTATGGTGGGGTAGTTTTTTTTATAATTATTTTGCTGCATAGCACTACAATATGATACAAAGTCATCCCTCACTACTTCTGTGTCTGCTATCGCTTTCCTGATTCATAATATTTTTACTACTTCATAAGGCATTACCATCACCAAGCATTATTGTTCAATTCATTCAATTAAGGCATTATTTATCGCATGCACTGTACTTATCAATATCAGATAAACAACTGTACTGCTTTATATGATTCTAAAAGCTATCTACAACTTTATTATTACACTTTATTATTTATTGTTTTGTTTTACTACTAAAAAGCGGTAAACCGGCGAAAGCTGAACACTGGAAGAAAACAAACTACGGTAATTAGTTACTAATTAATAGTAATTGCTGCAACACTGAGAAAGGGTAAGAATAGATTAAAAAAGCTCTGTTTCATCCTACTAATTTTCAATTATGTTATAATTATATACACATGTCAGTGGTGCTATAAAGCATGTTTGAGAAAAACCGTACCATTGCCAACTTTTATGAACTTTGCTCTTATTTCTCCATTTTTACATTTCTCATAATATTACAACTTATTACAATTAACATTTTTTCTTTCATATTTCAACACTATGCTACAAAAAATATTTACGCATGTATTATTGTAAAACTGCGAAGTTTTTTTCCCCCATAATTTTTCATTATGATTTTATTCCCATTATATTTTAATTTTATTCTCATATCATTATAACTTTCTGCAACCTTAGATAGATAAACAGAGATAGATAATTACTCTATTAATTTCAGAAATAAATTTAGTTTTTAAGGAGTTAGTTTTAAAATGTTATAATAAACTTAATGCCAGTAAAAAAAAAATCACAGCAAGACGAATTTTCACATATTTTCAAGAATTGTCCAAAAACTACAACTTCATTAGTTGTTTTTTGTGTTTCTCATTATTATATGACATAAAATAAAATAAAAAAAAAATTTAAATTTAAAACTACTTAAACCAGGTTATTTTCCTTTATACTATTAGGGAGTTGTTGAAAATTCTGCCTAATTGTCACTAGATTATAACTTTTTTCTTGTAACATTTTGACTTTACTGTCGTTAGAATAAAGCTGTTTTTTTTTCAATGACCCACGGGCTGCACTTTGGACATTATGCTAAGAACCCTACCTCTCTCATCTTGAAGAAAGCCATGCCTGTGAGTAAAGAATCCGAGCCCGCCTGATGCTGTGGTCCGATCCTCTCTAGCTCTAGTTGTTCGGCAACTTCTTGCAGTCCACCCTGAACACAATCATATATACCATACCTGTCAGTCATCCCATACATTAATTTACTGTGGCAACCTGGCACAATTACATATATTTGGACACCCACAGATAGATTTGCCACTACTTTTTTTTTTCTTTCTAGATTTGGTGCCACTTGTTTGCCCTTGCTTACATGCACATTACAATGGAAGTGTACATACAATAGATGACATCATAACTGCTTCTTAACACACTTCATATGCACCCATTACAACAGACATGGTTGTACATTATTATTATTAATATAGTGAGATATTAGATCTTCAATGACCGTGTACTTTATCTTTAAAATCAGCAGACACGTTTAAGATATGAGGTAATGTTGCACTTTTCCTATGACACAAACCAAAGTTCCATTTTACACATCCACACACAAACACTAGTCAGAGTTTTAGACAACACCACATATGAACCTGTGGGAAACATTGCAGCCACGCCATGGTCAAGGCCAAGCCCCTGAAAAAGATGTGTTGAACTAGAATACTTATCAATTATCCTACCTTCAGGTTTTTGCAGCTCTTCATGAGGTACTTGACATCATAAATGACAGGAAAATACATGTGAAGAATCTCAAAGAAATCAACCTCCTCCTCAGGCAGTTTGGCGTTGGACAGAAGCTTGATCAGGTATCCAAAGTCATAGCCACTATAAAACAATCCATCACATGTCACCAAAGAGGGCTGAACACAATGATGTGGTGTGAAAAAGTGTTTGCCTCCTTCCTGATTTCTGCAGCTACTTTGGATAGTTACACTTCCGATGCCTTCAGAGAAAACAAATTTAAATATTAGTCAGTTAAAACATAACTGACCACAAAATGCAGTTTTTAAATGAAATGTTTTATTATTAAGGGAGAAAAAAAAAAAACCTACATGGCTCTGTGTGAAAAATTGATCACTATGTTTACTGAGATTAATTGGGCTCTATCAGTCTGGAAAAGTTTAAAAAGCCATTTCTGAAGCTTTGGAACTCTAGCAAACCACAACGAGAGCCATTATCCACAAATGGCAAAAAAACATGGAACAGTGGTCAACATTCCCAGGAATGGCCGGCCAACCAAAATTACCCCAAAAGCGCGATGACCACTCATCCAAGAGGTCACAAAATACCCCATAATAACGCCCAAAGAAATGCAGGCCTTACTTTGCTTCAGTTAATCAGTTTTCACAGAGGGCCATGTAGGTTTGAATTTTTTTTCTCCATTAGTAATAAAAAGTTTCATTTAAAAATGCATTTTGTGTTGAGTTGTGTGGTCATTTACTAATGTTGAAATTTGTTTAACGAGCTAAAACATTTAAATGTGACAAAAAATAAGAAATCAGGAATGAGGCGAGGTTATTCACACCACGGCATATCAAATCAAACATGCATAATTCAAAGTTGTTGAATAATCAACTTGCTGGTTGACATTTTAGGACTGTTGAAATGTGTCTTCCATGTGTGAAATGTGTAAAGGGCAGCTGGGCTGCTATTAGTAAATGCCGGTAAAGTGTACTTATTGTCAAATGTTTATATTTAGCACTGATGTGCAATTCTCTACCAAAACACTATGTCAGTAATGTTACCGTAATGTTAGGTGAGACACAAAAACACCAAACTTGATTGCCGGAACAATATGAGTTTTATTGTAGGTTTGAATTATCTCACAACAGGCACAATGAAAACTTAACATGAGCTACTGTAGTGGCTCTAACCCACGCCAAGCTAAAACTCAACTCTTAACCCTTAACATGACTACATGTTTGCCGTACTGCACTACACAGCTCCCTTAGGTAACACATTTACAGCAACTTATGTATGTCTTAAATGGTGTATTTTGTCCTATTATGTCTACTATATTGGGTATTAAATAGTACAGCATAAATCATGCTGCCAAGATCAAATATAAATGATGGCAATAGGTGGACACACCTTAATTATGTACCTTCTGTCTACTAGGGGAAGAGCACTGAATTGTAATGCCTCTCACTATACGTCACTGGCATAAATAGTTGAACAAACATTTTTTGTAGTAAATAAGAAGTTTTGTGAAATAATTTCCTGTGGCCTAAATATGATGTGAGAAGATGATCAAGTGTGCCTTGGGAAATGATCACAAATGGTTGGGTATCCCTTATCTAAACTACTCACCTCGTGTAGTATGGTATACTATAGTAAAATATAGCATATTTTCAGTAAAACCTCAAGGCACACAGAATGGATCAAAAGATGATGAGTAAATACCTGTGAAAAGACAGCCATTTCACCCCATCGCACAGTACCACTCCTGATGTCATCAGCAGCTCCGCAAAGTATACCACTTCAATGCCTTCATCCTCCAGCTTCTTGAAGTGAATCCCTGAAGTTGTCAGGAGCTCAATAGAGTCCTGTGCATACATATCCTCTCTACATAAGCAATGGGAAAAGTGAACATTGGTTAGAGATTATACACTATAACTCATAACTGAAAGCAGCTCCATCACTCAATCTCATTTATGTGCTAATGTGACTAAAGTGGGATACTAATTACTTGGGTAAAAGCATGTATTTCAATGCCATTCCAAGAGCGAGAGAGACAAGAAAGCCGTCTTACGTGAGGTTAAACCTAAAATTGAATTGCCAAGTTGATGTTCCCGGAGGGTATTCCCCTTGTTCATTCATAAAGGTGAGGCCCAGCTGGATGATCTTGAGCAAATCCACATTGCAGCGCATCAACTGGTACTGATAATCAGCATTGCTTCGGAATTCCCCAATGGGTCTGGCTACCACGCCCGGAAACTCTGTGTCCTGTCAAGAACAAACAGTAGTCAACTGTTGTAAGTTTTCCTAGACATTGCCCATATGCCTGGCTGAGCATCACTCACCATGGCGATGTAGTTGTACTTTCGAATGACATGTCTTATTCTTTTCAGCTCTTCCTCCAGGTTGTTGGCCCAAACTTCACATATTTTTTGGCTGTGATCCACAGTAGCTGCGGGCATAGTGCTGCTTCAACATGCAAACATAAATACATAGCAACAACAGCTAGGTCATGGTGAAGGAACTAGGAATGCTTATAGGGAGGAGTCAAGGATGCCTGGCTATGTTGAGTTACATTTGCTGTAAGAAACACATAATAAATAGTGAGTATTACTGAGGTTGGTACTTGTTGACCGGAATTCATAAGTTAAGCAAACTGGATGTTGTTAACCTTAGCTTACAGGAGCACTTTGGGCTAGCTAGCGGCTAGCAGGTTCCACTGTACAAAACCTCTGCTAAACATGTGTAGGACAGAAGGCGCTCAGGTGAGTGTTTTTTGCACCTTTTTTCTTCCCATCGGTCTCACGGGTTAAACAGGAGTGTGCTGCTTCGACGCCACAAGTCAGTAACGAGCAGAACACACACGCTCACCCACGCGCACACAATCTCTCTCTCGCACACATATACACTGACACACACACGCACACACGGTCGGGTACTTGGATAGTGCAATGCTTCGTTAACTTACCCTTCCCCAAAACCGCGCGCTTTGTGTGTGTTGTGTGTTTAAAGCGTTTGCTATCCTAACCTCTTAAATTCACCTTGGTTACCACGCCACGGCTTTTTCCCGCTAACTTTTTTAATAATCTACAATTCAGCATTGAAGCGATGTCAACCTGCGGTTGCCATCATAGCTAGCCTACAACGTGACGTCATTACGCACACGCTTACGTCAGGCGCGTACGTTGCTCACGTGCATTTCTCCGAGAATGCCTGGCCTTAACGTTACTGACAATGTCCTTAATTTTTTTTTTTGTCCTTAATGATTGAACTAAGTATAATTTTTTATTTAGAAGTAAAACACTTGGCATTGATCAAACCAATAAAAAAGAGCATTATCATATTTTCTTTTCTTTTATTGTAAACGTTCACTTGAATGTTGGTGTGTATGTCTGCTACCAAAAAGTACCTTCGGTCAAAGGTACCACCAAAGTGAGCATTTGTGGGTCCTAGCCTCTGGCACAATCTAAAAATACAGGCAAAATACAAAAACGAGCCGCAGTTTCACGAGAGTAAAGTACAAATAGCAAACAATCAAATTAAGCGAAAAAAGGTGTACTCTTATGAGAAAAAAAGATAACCAGAATACCGGGAAATATTATGAGGTTTAAAAGCATAATGCTTAGTTATTAAAGAAGAGAAACTGTGATTTTATAATAATATTACGTAATAAATATTTTTATGATTGATTATTAGTGTATAATAATTAGTTTTCAAAAGTTGTGATATTAGGTATTAGAAATTAAGTTGCAATTTTATGCAAAATTTGGCTGGGAAAATATATCACGCAGCGTAAATATATTACAAGAAAAAATGCTGAGGAAAAAATGCATATACAGGTATGTCTTTTTTGTGATATTATTACATTGTATATTATTACATTGTTTACAAACCCAGGTTATACAGTAAGTCCTTTGAGACAAGGGGGTTTTAGAAACAGGATTTAAATGACAGACAATAGTTTTTGGTTATGTGTACTTCTTTAAGTTATTTTGCTTGAACTAATGAATGAATGGATAATAAATAATGTAATAAAAGTACATACAGGAATATTTGTATTATATGTACTATATTGTATGATATCAGAAATCAGAAAAAACTTTATTGCCATTGTAAGTGAACAATTCACAAACTAGGAACTTTCTTTGGCGACTCAGTGCAACGTAGAATTCTAAGTAAGCAACGTAGAATTCTAAGTAATATACATATATATGACATATATATGTATAACAAATACATATATATATAATTGTATGTCTTTGTTCTGTGTTTCATTCTGATTTTAATCACAATCAACAGATTGAAGGAACAATCACAAATCAAATGTATCAATGTAAATATTGGTATTGGCAATGCCCCAGTATTTTCTTGGTATCAGATGAACACCCCAAAAATTGCAGTATCGTCCAACTCTTGCAAAGAGAAGACTTTTTTTTCCCATTTTTGACCCAGCTTAAAATATGACAAATTTTAGTTTTCACGACCCTAATGAGGATAAGCGGCATAGAAAATGAATGAATGAATGAATTAAATTTTAGTTTTTTGTATTCATTTTCTATTACATAGACAAATCGTTTATTTTACTCTCCAAGGAATGAAAAGTTGAAGTGTAGTAGACATAACATTGGATGTACACAGTAGTTCAGGACTCATCTTCCTTGTATTTTGTAAACATCAACTGCTTTCAATGTTTCTTAAAGTCACTCATTTTAGAGCAGTTTTAGTTCCTTACTCAATCCGTTTCATAGTTTGATTCCACAAACTGAAGCACTAAAGGTTTTTAGTGTTGTCCATATGTTCATGTTGCATATATGTGTTTTACGTTTAGATAGTTCCAAAGGTCATATTTCTCTCCTGTTGTTGAGAAACACTGTATGACATTCTTTGGTGACCAGTTATTGTTTGGTTTATGCAGCATTTTAGCGGTTGGAAATTTTACATTTTAGCAAATTTTAATAATTATCATTATATTGCCTTGTCCTGACTGATCTTTTTTGCAGTACATTAAGCGAGTAAAACGTACTTTTGTAGTTATTTCCCCATATCTCTACATAATAAGTTAGATATGGTGACACCAAAGAACAATACTGAGTATGGATTGACTTTTCATCCAAGAAAAATTTGAGCAAGTATGTCTTGCTACTATGTTGTATGTTTTTGATGTGAGGTTTCCCACTCATTCTGTCATCAATTATGACTCCCAAAAATGTACGTTTATTCACCCTTTCAATTTCCTCCCCATCAATTTGTATTTTTTAGCAAGTATCACTTCTGCTATTACCAAATAGCATCATTTTAGTTTTACTTAGGTTCAGAGATAATCTGTTTTTGTCAAACCATTTATTATTTACTGTAGTATTTCTATTGATGGATTCTCCAGCGAACCCGAGACCCTAATGAGGATAAGCGGTATGGAAAATGGATGGACGGATTCCCTAATGTTGCTAAAACACATTTTTCTAATTTTTTACTTGCAAATGACATGCAAAAAAATGAACACCATCTGTACAATGTCTACGGGTGGTTATTTGGAGTGCAATTCATACTACAGCTTACTAGGAACGAGTATCAGTGTTGACAATAAAATTACCTAGTTGAGTAGAGGAGCAGATTCATAAATGCAGTATTTCTACCGCTATAAAACAAAATACTTTTTAATGAAGTTGAGTAATTTGGAAGTCAGCATAATAATGGGGCATTATTGGGATAAGGGAGAGTAATACCATATTTTATTCCACAAGAACTGGAATTTAATAGTAGATCTTACAGGGACTCTTAATTTCACATGAACAAATAACCACCCTGATGAGGTCAGACAAAATAACGTAAATATTTTAGATACAACAAAATGACAAGCATGCAAGCAAAGATTACAAACAAAAAAAACAGTACAAAAATATATTTGCATGCTGCATTGTTCATTGACAATGTTATACAGTACAGTAGAGTAATAGGCAAATTATCCTACTAACAGTGATACTTTGTGTTCACATGCTGTCCATCTAATAAAAGGAAACTGTTCAACATGGTGGCTGCAGATGATAATATTTACTACAGCTCAAACACAAACACATTATAGAACAAGATTCCTTCGGTCCTGAGCAGTCACCATAAAAACTGACCCCATATTTACCTTGCATCAGTTTGATTTTGTTCTTACTGGCCTTTTTGTTATCAGTAATACAGTAGTTAAGATAACACTGACTTTCCACACAACATGACTGAATCAGATTCATGTAAGTGTCATTTGTAGTGGCGCAGCTACACCTATTAGGTTAGGTCTTGTCTTTTTGCCTGTGAAGTAAAATGTCTGAATAAAACACAACAAAGAGTGATATATAAAAGGGCATGTACGTACATAAATATCCACTACTCATGCACACTGAAGTGTTTTGGCTCATCACTCAACATAATGTTTTTGGAGTGGATAATGGCCCTATAAAATGGCCCTGGAGGCACTTTGCTATTTTAAACTGTGTCTGCACATAGTATTGGTTTAATTTGGCCTCGAATATCAAAGTCTGGGTGAAATATTCCATCCTTGTTCTGACACTTTCAGAATTAGCAGTAAGCTCCAGTAAAGCGTGTAGTATATGTTCAACAGCATGCCGCATGCAAACAATACTTACTTATGGAACCTGACGATGACTTTTGACTAAAATTAGCCTGTTTTTATAGTGCATATGTAGGTAGTGTTTGTTCAGTAGTCCCTTTGCATCTTGCCACATGCTACATTTATTTAGGCGGTATCATCAGAATCCTGATCTCTGGTACTGTCCTCGCTGAAGGGTGAACGACAGCTCAGGTCCGCTATCCCAGATTCCCGGTCGCTGCCGTTAAGGTGGTTAGAGTCGAACGTTCGGTTCAGGTCTTGGGGTGAGAGGGTCAAGCCGCTCCGCGGCGCTTTAGGCTGACAGGGGCTGCTGGTGAGGAATCCTGAGGTGTAGTCTTGAGGGGTGTTTGCCAGGCCGAGATCCTTACCAAGAACCCAGGCTGTGGGGCTTTTATCAAAAGCAGTGGCTTTCCGAGTACAACGCCATACCTGCTCCTCTTCAAGTTCAGCAATTTTCTGTTGATTATGTAAAATCAGAAGAAAATCTGTTTTGTTTTGGGGTTTTTTTTAAGATAAAATGCAAATAAACAAATTTAATGGTTCCAGCAGACCTGCTTGTGTGAGGCAAGCAACTCTTCTAACTGTTGGTTTTCCTCTTGAATGGCCCGTAGGTAGTCCTCAACAGATTGACGAGGATGCATGCCGTGGTCAAACCGGTTGTACAACCCCCCCCAAAATCTGCAAGACAAGAGCCTTTTAACTCACACACTGAAAACACATCCTAGGTGACCTCAAAGTCATTGTTTCAAAAACAGTAATAGGAAATACAGTAAAACCGTGAAAAAAAGAAAAACAGGACACTAAAGTTGCACAAAATGTCAAAGTACGCACATCATCGTATTGTACAAGGAATGTGCGCTTTGAGTTTAGTTCAAAGGATTAACTATGCATTTTTTTTTTTTCAAAAAAAACAAAAAAAAAACAATGCATTTTGATGCATGTGTTGTGTTTTACAGTGGTTAACTTCTTATTACACCAAGTCAGGAGGTGTGTAGCGCGCCCACAATACAGCTTATCCTTGGATTGTATCTTCATGATTAAAAAGGTATGACTAAGCGTTGGTTTAATGTTGAACATTAACTGTGGTTAACTTATTGACACATGCATGATAATTAAGAACGTCAATTGCTGTACAGTTAAAAACAGTTTGATGATGGCAACGGTTTGAGCTTGGAATGAAAAATATTTGACAATCCAAACAAATTGGAAGTCGACCTGCATCCTGGTGCAGATTAGATTTAATTTAGAGGTTTCACTGTGTTTTATTCAACTGTAGGTGTGTTACATACCTAAACCAGCAGGGGGCAGTAGATGGACGAAGGAGGCCCTGGGTCTGGCTGTGGTCTGGTCTGTACAAGGGGTTGGTGTAGTCAGCACGATTTGACCACAGATAACTCCACAAAGAGTGAGTCCTCGTACAAACTCTGCATGAATTTCAAATTGCAGTCATCAGATAAAGAAAGGAGAATGTTAAATATAAACCAGGACAGAATAAGACATATGTGCATATAGTGATCCCACGTTTTTAATCAATAAAGCCCTCTAAAACTGAAATAACATCACTATGGTCACCTTTACACTCGTATTAACCCAATGTTGTAGACATAGTAAAAGTAAATAACTCATTTAAGACATAAATAAGACTTATGTTTGTGTGTGTCGCAATAGATGTGTTCCCTGGTGGGCAAAAGTGACGTCTGGGGATCAGAGTTCAGTTTTAGCTTGACGTGGGTTATGGTTGCAACATTAAACCATGATTTCATTGGGGATGTTTATTTGAAATTATTATGCCTACTGTTTGTTCCATGAAATTGTATTTGTTTATTCCAACAGTCTTTTATTTATGCTTAGTGGCGTGGCTCATTGCTGCAGTGCTTTAAGTATTGTATGTTTTTTTGTCCAGTCAGATTTCTGCTTTTATTGGATGCCATATCAATGTAATCTGCCTAGGGTCTCCAGAATCAGGAGAGCTGGTTCATGTCACATCCACACTATTAGCAATGGGGCTGTTTTTAAGACGATCAGACCTGAGAATCACATCTTTGCACCAGCTACACGGCCTAGATCAATAAACGGTAACCTTTACCGTCAAAAGCGACATTTTGTCTCCACTTCCAGTATAAAAAAATAAAAAATCGGGAGCCCCAAAACATTACAGAATATAATACTGTATATAAACTTTAAAAAATTGGAATCTTTTGTATTGTTACCACAAAGAACCACAAAATTCAACAAACAGAAGTGCAGCTACACATGTAGGCCTACTCTAAGCTAAAAGAGCCAACTTTAAGATAAAAAAGCCAATCAGTTTATTTATCTGCATATCAGTGTTTGCTCATTATTGTTTATTTCTGCATAGAATTGTCATCAATTCTATTGATCTTGTTCTTGACTGTCTTTGCAAATGGACACTCTTATTTTCTGATTAATTTTCTGTTTATTTTTTAAATTAGGAGAATATATGCTGTAATATTTTTATGCACGATTATTTAATGTATTTTTTAACTGTGTATGGCTTCCCAACTAATGTACAGCCCAGTGTTGCCAACTGGGAAATATTCGAAATCTGTAGACTTTCCAAACCTTAGTTTCGCAAAACGACTGGAGACAAACATAAAGGTTTTTCCTGGTGTCGTTGGGAACGAGGCATTTTTCTGGTGTTTGGATTTTTTTTTCACTAAAATAGTAATTTATTGACGTTCCCTAGAAATACAGCCAGCCATTATAGCGGCACTTCCAAATGAACATTTTTGTAATAATAATAAGCTATATTGAACCTCAAAGTAGCATGATTTATTAATTCATATACTGTACATATTTTTGAAAACTGCGATTGATTGGCGACCAGTCCAGGGTGTGCACCGCCTCTCGCCCAAAGCCAGCTGGGATAGGCTCCAGCATACCTGCGACCCTAATGAGGATAAGCGGCATAGAAAATTGATGGATGGATAGTTTTGAAAAACCGTGAAAGAGTAAAGCGGCAAAATATGAACGGTGAAGTGGCGAGGGACGACTGTATACACATACTGTATATGTATAGGTGAGCACTGTTATCAGCAGAGTTAAATAATGAGCTCACCCCAGTTCTATCCTCTCCCGCTGGTTGTTTCCAATAAAGTTGCCGTACTGGCAAGAGTAGATGTGGCTGTGAATGGTGATGAGGAACCGCTCGTTGAACTCAAATGCACAAGGAAACTGCCTCATTAGCTGCCACAAACACTCCAGGAACTGGTCTATAATGGGAGACACCTCTTTAGGGTCTACAACCCGATGGTTGCATCTGCACAGGAGGTGAAGAGCATTACACCAAACCTAACCAAACCATCAGTGCCCTGAAAACTTCAAGCCGTCAAGTCAAACCTGTGAGAGAACTTGTGTCCAAATGAGACCCAGTCTTTGTCGATGAGAACCTAGAAGAAAAAAAAACATGTAGTAAACATTTGGTTATAAATATTGGTAAATACACTTAGAATAAAAATAATAGTGGACACTTCATCTTGGCAGAATATCTATAGTTGTATCTTTTGTACATTTAGTACACCTTTTTAAACAGTTAATCAATCAAGCAACCCTAAATAACAAAAATTTAAATCATTAAAAAATTTTAACAATTGTGTGACTAGAAAAAAAATCAGACTCCACAACCTTGTAGAAAGTATTCCCATTATATGGAAACTACAGTATAACATGTACCATGAGTCCTTTGATTGTCCGGTAGTAAGGATCCAGCAGCACACAGGCCACTGAGCACACCTGAGCAGTACGATCCCAACCATCTGAACAGTGAACCAGGACGCTGACACCCTCCTCTGCAACAGCCTGCACACAAAAACATTACTGAAAGTTATTGTGACATCATCTGAACTTTTTTTTTGGTAAATTATTTTTAGTTGTGGTGATTATATGAGAAAACAAGTACACATGCATGATGCAACACTATCAAGCTAATATTGGGAGTAGTAATGAAGTATACAGCAGGGATTACCCTCCAGACTGACCTTGGCAATGAAGATGCTTGCATCCAAAATAGTTTTGATGTGCTTCAGCCAGCCTGAGCTCTCCAGTCCCTCCAGGAAGTCAGACATGGATGGGGAACGCAGCTCACACACTGGAAGAACAACACAGATGTCTCAATGGCAGGAAGCGCAGGGAATACCTTTTATTATTTACCTTTTATACCATTTTATTAAACAATACACTTCTTTTTTAAGTGTCTTGTGGCCTTCACCCTAAAATTTACAGGGCTGGTAAATTTTCAAACAGCTAAAATGATGTGTAAAGCAAACAATAACCAGTTATCAAAGAATGACATACAAATTGTCTCAACAAGAGAAGAAAAATATAGTCTTGGGGACCAGCTAAACTTAACACCTACATGCAAAAACAACACTAAAACCCTTCAATACTTGTGAACTATGGAACGGATTGAGTAAGGGACTAAAACAATGCTCTAAAATGAGTTACTTACTGAAACATTACAAGCAGTTGATGTTTACAAAATACAAGGAAGAAGAGTCCTGAACTACTGTGTACATCCAATGCTGTGTCTACTCACTACTATAACTATAATAACTCTTCATTCCTTGGAGAGTAAATGTATGTTTGACTGTCAATGCTGTGTCTAATCACTATCGCCTTATCACTAACTCTTCATTCCTTTCTGAGCACACTTTCTGTATCACCCACAATTCAACTGTGTTCTGTTTTATGTATTTATATTCTATTTATTATTATTTATTATGATTATCATTCACCATGATTGATATATAATTTATTTGCCATGATAAGGACATTGACTACTACTTTAACAGACTGTCACATAACCTTACTTATGCATTTTAAACTTACTAAATGCAGGAAGTGCACAAATGTATTGGAATAGGGGAAATCCAACGATGTAGGATTAAATAAGATCGGCTTCTTCCTACTCCTTTTGGACATGTGGAACTGTCAATTGTATTAAGTGATATATTCCAATGTCATTTATATGCTTGTTCAAATAACAATAATCCCTTACCATTCAACCTCACATGTGACATTTTTTTCCAGTAGTTAGTTTCTTTTTTAGTTTCTTTTTAGAAGCCAATAGCCTTCATTCGAGAGGGTGTAAAACAGCAGCACTAAACACCAACATTGGTATCAAGCCCCTTAAATGCAGCAAGAAACTGGGAGATGGGTGTGGATTTAGACAAGAGACTTTTATTTCCAGCTAACATCGCTGTTACTAATTTTCGTCCAGACCTGGTGTTGTGGTCCAATGCTTGTTGTCAAGCATATATTGATAATCTTACAATCCCATGGAAAAACGGTATCGATGAGACATTAGAGAGTAAAAAACTGCGTCATTACAATCTGGCTGCTGAAGCTGAAGGAAGAAGATGGTCGATGATGGTGCAGCCAGCGGAAGTTGGGTGTAGAAGCTTTGTTGCAAACTCCACTATTAAGTTATTGAAGGAACTTGGAATCAGAGGAACGGCAGAGTCAGGGAATTGCGGAAAAAAGTAGTGATTGGTTGTGGCTAAGAAGAAAGGAGACAGCATGGGGGGGTACATCGAACAATCAATCACTATGCAGCACGCGCCCATGTATGATCAGCCTGTGGTGGGCCAGCCTTAGCGGAGGGTGTCTTGTGTTAAATGGCCGAAACACCTGTTGATGCTGAGGTACACAACTGATGATGTGCCGCATAGATAACATTTTGGAGTGGATCAGAACAGGGTACTAAAATAGTTTATCCTAGTCGATGCAGTGCTGATTCACTTTGGATTGTCCCATCTAGTCCTTTTATTACGCTTTAGCACCTAATTTGTGCACATGTGTGTGTGTGTGTGTTTTTGGGTCTATGAGTGAGCAGGTAAACATGTTCCCTGCATCTTTACTTTGATAACTTATAACAAGTTATAACAAGCTAAATTAACCATTTATTTTGATGCTGCCAAGTGGGGAAGTTTCAAAATTGTATTTAAGTGCGTAATAGGACACAAAATCAATCTTTAAAGGCTTTGTCTCAACATCATTAGGGCTTCTGAGCTGCCAGGATGGCAAAAGTTAAAACAAGTGGAAAGCAGAGGCGTCTATAACTTTTCAGACAACAAATCGCATCATTCCCACGCCCTCAGTCTTGCTTTTTTGGGCCGGGGGGGTTGGTGGCAGATTGTGCACTCCAGGAAACCAAAATAGCTCAGAAATAAAACCCAGATGGACTCAAAGTCTTCTAAAGAGAACCCCAACACAATACCCAGAAATTCTCCAGTGGGCTCAATTGAGGCCTGATTGCAGCCGTGTGCAGTGCGTGTGAGAAAGCCAAAAGAGTAACGTGGGGCTGTGCTGCAGTCACATAAAGAAACAACAAAGTTCTAAAAATGCTGCCAAATATTATACATTTTGTTCCACAAACACTGAAGTGATGAAATATTCCCGACAGTGATGTATGCACCGCCAAGGAAATGTTCCAATAATAAATAATGTCTCTGTGAAAATTTGTAACTTCTGTACCTTCTAGCATTTTCTGTTGGCTGTTCCTCATTACATGGATGTTCTCGATGGCGACAAACTGGAATTTAATGTGAGCGTAGTTGTCCTCATTTTCATAGCCTTTTCCTGCTGCTCGATTCGCCATCGCATTCAACTAAAAAGATATTTGGTAGATTGTAAGAAGATTTCTTTGTTTTTATAGGGGTGTCCTGATCCAATATTAATATCAGGCCGATATCAAAAAAACAAGTGAACAGCCTGCATCTAAAATCTCCGGTATTGGCCCTTTGATCCAAGCAGACGATACCAAACCCTGCCCCAGCCTATCTAACCAGCAGCTGCCAGATAGAGCCCGCATGATCACAAGTGTTATGGTGTTAAGCAAGGAGGAAAAAGGTGTAATTTTTATTCAAGTCCGAAAAAGACATTGCAGCTTAGTGCAACACTTGTCATGCACAAGTCTCCCCTGGTGGCACAGAACCAGGGAAGTTTAATGCGACCAAACTAATCGCGCATTTAAAGTATTGTTACACTGGAAAATCCCATGGGACAAGAAGTCATACCTATAACAGAAAAGATAACAGCCCCTATCGTTGGTGAGTAAAGTCTGGTTTAAATGTCTAATTGAGCAGCTCAAAACTTGCTATGCTGTGCTTAGCTACCACCACATTTTGGATAGAAATACACTCTAGATACTTAAAGAAGTAAATGGGTCAGTTATTTGTCCTACGTATCGTTGCTGATTTTTGTTCCACTTGATCAAGCCACACTACTGTATAAAAAGTAGGTATGACTCTTGATGATATCGGATTGATATCAGTATCAACCGATTTAAGGCTGCAATATTGGTATCAAATCGGAAGTGAAAAAGTTGTATCGGGACACCCCTACTGTCTTAGCTGCAAGATACTGATGATGCCTAAGATCTTTGTACAAGTTTCTGTGAGTACATCCTTCCAGCTGGAAAAACTCATTTTGAAAAACAAGCACCTGAACATACAGGACATTATTGAATGACTTTGTGTTATTATAGTGTCCTTCCATTCATGGGGCTCACCTTGGGCCTGGTGTCCACCACATACATGAAGTCGCTGCGGGGATTGGACCTCAGTATGGCCTCCAGCATCTGCTCATCCTCCAGGCAGCGAGCGCTAAAGCCTGACAGCGGTTGACTGCTGCGGCAGATGGCAGCCTGGGAGGAGGCAAGAAAAAGCTTAACATCTTTTGTAGCCATCAGTTGCATTAAGTTCATCTAAAAGGAATTTATTACTTTTTGCTCTGGTTGGGGAGAAAAACAGTAACAAATATCCAAAGCTGTTTTTCTTGACACACATTCAAATTAACCATTTTCTCATATCTCCATTTGTTATCCACAGGGGGACCAGACCAAGAATTATTATATGATTCCCCCTTCAGGCCAGTGAACCAAACTTAAGACACTTGTATGTTCTGGCCTTGCGGCACTGGACCCTCAACCCTGGGAAGTTGACCTAACACTCATAAAACACTCTGAACTGTTCTACCAAGNCCCAAAAATTGCAGTATCGTCCAACTCTTGCAAAGAGAAGACTTTTTTTTCCCATTTTTGACCCAGCTTAAAATATGACAAATTTTAGTTTTCACGACCCTAATGAGGATAAGCGGCATAGAAAATGAATGAATGAATGAATTAAATTTTAGTTTTTTGTATTCATTTTCTATTACATAGACAAATCGTTTATTTTACTCTCCAAGGAATGAAAAGTTGAAGTGTAGTAGACATAACATTGGATGTACACAGTAGTTCAGGACTCATCTTCCTTGTATTTTGTAAACATCAACTGCTTTCAATGTTTCTTAAAGTCACTCATTTTAGAGCAGTTTTAGTTCCTTACTCAATCCGTTTCATAGTTTGATTCCACAAACTGAAGCACTAAAGGTTTTTAGTGTTGTCCATATGTTCATGTTGCATATATGTGTTTTACGTTTAGATAGTTCCAAAGGTCATATTTCTCTCCTGTTGTTGAGAAACACTGTATGACATTCTTTGGTGACCAGTTATTGTTTGGTTTATGCAGCATTTTAGCGGTTGGAAATTTTACATTTTAGCAAATTTTAATAATTATCATTATATTGCCTTGTCCTGACTGATCTTTTTTGCAGTACATTAAGCGAGTAAAACGTACTTTTGTAGTTATTTCCCCATATCTCTACATAATAAGTTAGATATGGTGACACCAAAGAACAATACTGAGTATGGATTGACTTTTCATCCAAGAAAAATTTGAGCAAGTATGTCTTGCTACTATGTTGTATGTTTTTGATGTGAGGTTTCCCACTCATTCTGTCATCAATTATGACTCCCAAAAATGTACGTTTATTCACCCTTTCAATTTCCTCCCCATCAATTTGTATTTTTTAGCAAGTATCACTTCTGCTATTACCAAATAGCATCATTTTAGTTTTACTTAGGTTCAGAGATAATCTGTTTTTGTCAAACCATTTATTATTTACTGTAGTATTTCTATTGATGGATTCTCCAGCGAACCCGAGACCCTAATGAGGATAAGCGGTATGGAAAATGGATGGACGGATTCCCTAATGTTGCTAAAACACATTTTTCTAATTTTTTACTTGCAAATGACATGCAAAAAAATGAACACCATCTGTACAATGTCTACGGGTGGTTATTTGGAGTGCAATTCATACTACAGCTTACTAGGAACGAGTATCAGTGTTGACAATAAAATTACCTAGTTGAGTAGAGGAGCAGATTCATAAATGCAGTATTTCTACCGCTATAAAACAAAATACTTTTTAATGAAGTTGAGTAATTTGGAAGTCAGCATAATAATGGGGCATTATTGGGATAAGGGAGAGTAATACCATATTTTATTCCACAAGAACTGGAATTTAATAGTAGATCTTACAGGGACTCTTAATTTCACATGAACAAATAACCACCCTGATGAGGTCAGACAAAATAACGTAAATATTTTAGATACAACAAAATGACAAGCATGCAAGCAAAGATTACAAACAAAAAAAACAGTACAAAAATATATTTGCATGCTGCATTGTTCATTGACAATGTTATACAGTACAGTAGAGTAATAGGCAAATTATCCTACTAACAGTGATACTTTGTGTTCACATGCTGTCCATCTAATAAAAGGAAACTGTTCAACATGGTGGCTGCAGATGATAATATTTACTACAGCTCAAACACAAACACATTATAGAACAAGATTCCTTCGGTCCTGAGCAGTCACCATAAAAACTGACCCCATATTTACCTTGCATCAGTTTGATTTTGTTCTTACTGGCCTTTTTGTTATCAGTAATACAGTAGTTAAGATAACACTGACTTTCCACACAACATGACTGAATCAGATTCATGTAAGTGTCATTTGTAGTGGCGCAGCTACACCTATTAGGTTAGGTCTTGTCTTTTTGCCTGTGAAGTAAAATGTCTGAATAAAACACAACAAAGAGTGATATATAAAAGGGCATGTACGTACATAAATATCCACTACTCATGCACACTGAAGTGTTTTGGCTCATCACTCAACATAATGTTTTTGGAGTGGATAATGGCCCTATAAAATGGCCCTGGAGGCACTTTGCTATTTTAAACTGTGTCTGCACATAGTATTGGTTTAATTTGGCCTCGAATATCAAAGTCTGGGTGAAATATTCCATCCTTGTTCTGACACTTTCAGAATTAGCAGTAAGCTCCAGTAAAGCGTGTAGTATATGTTCAACAGCATGCCGCATGCAAACAATACTTACTTATGGAACCTGACGATGACTTTTGACTAAAATTAGCCTGTTTTTATAGTGCATATGTAGGTAGTGTTTGTTCAGTAGTCCCTTTGCATCTTGCCACATGCTACATTTATTTAGGCGGTATCATCAGAATCCTGATCTCTGGTACTGTCCTCGCTGAAGGGTGAACGACAGCTCAGGTCCGCTATCCCAGATTCCCGGTCGCTGCCGTTAAGGTGGTTAGAGTCGAACATTCGGTTCAGGTCTTGGGGTGAGAGGGTCAAGCCGCTCCGAGGCGCTTTAGGCTGACAGGGGCTGCTGGTGAGGAATCCTGAGGTGTAGTCTTGAGGGGTGTTTGCCAGGCCGAGATCCTTACCAAGAACCCAGGCTGTGGGGCTTTTATCAAAAGCAGTGGCTTTCCGAGTACAGCGCCATACCTGCTCCTCTTCAAGTTCAGCAATTTTCTGTTGATTATGTAAAACCAGAAGAAAATCTGTTTTGTTTTGGGGTTTTTTTTAAGATAAAATGCAAATAAACAAATTTAATGGTTCCAGCAGACCTGCTTGTGTGAGGCAAGCAACTCTTCTAACTGTTGGTTTTCCTCTTGAATGGCCCGTAGGTAGTCCTCAACAGATTGACGAGGATGCATGCCGTGGTCAAACCGGTTGTACAACCCCCCCCAAAATCTGCAAGACAAGAGCCTTTTAACTCACACACTGAAAACACATCCTAGGTGACCTCAAAGTCATTGTTTCAAAAACAGTAATAGGAAATACAGTAAAACCGTGAAAAAAAGAAAAACAGGACACTAAAGTTGCACAAAATGTCAAAGTACGCACATCATCGTATTGTACAAGGAATGTGCGCTTTGAGTTTAGTCCAAAGGATTAACTATGCATTTTTTTTTTTTCAAAAAAAACAAAAAAAAAACAATGCATTTTGATGCATGTGTTGTGTTTTACAGTGGTTAACTTCTTATTACACCAAGTAAGTCAGGAGGTGTGTAGCGCGCCCACAATACAGCTTATCCTTGGATTGTGTCTTCATGATTAAAAAGGTATGACTAAGCGTTGGTTTAATGTTGAATATTAACTGTGGTTAACTTATTGACACATGCATGATAATTAAGAACGTCAATTGCTGTACAGTTAAAAACAGTTTGATGATGGCAACGGTTTGAGCTTGGAATGAAAAATATTTGACAATCCAAACAAATTGGAAGTCGACCTGCATCCTGGTGCAGATTAGATTTAATTTAGAGGTTTCACTGTGTTTTATTCAACTGTAGGTGTGTTACATACCTAAACCAGCAGGGGGCAGTAGATGGACGAAGGAGGCCCTGGGTCTGGCTGTGGTCTGGTCTGTACAAGGGGTTGGTGTAGTCAGCACGATTTGACCACAGATAACTCCACAAAGAGTGAGTCCTCGTACAAACTCTGCATGAATTTCAAATTGCAGTCATCAGATAAAGAAAGGAGAATGTTAAATATAAACCAGGACAGAATAAGACATATGTGCATATAGTGATCCCACGTTTTTAATCAATAAAGCCCTCTAAAACTGAAATAACATCACTATGGTCACCTTTACACTCGTATTAACCCAATGTTGTAGACATAGTAAAAGTAAATAACTCATTTAAGACATAAATAAGACTTATGTTTGTGTGTGTCGCAATAGATGTGTTCCCTGGTGGGCAAAAGTGACGTCTGGGGATCAGAGTTCAGTTTTAGCTTGACGTGGGTTATGGTTGCAACATTAAACCATGATTTCATTGGGGATGTTTATTTGAAATTATTATGCCTACTGTTTGTTCCATGAAATTGTATTTGTTTATTCCAACAGTCTTTTATTTATGCTTAGTGGCGTGGCTCATTGCTGCAGTGCTTTAAGTATTGTATGTTTTTTTGTCCAGTCAGATTTCTGCTTTTATTGGATGCCATATCAATGTAATCTGCCTAGGGTCTCCAGAATCAGGAGAGCTGGTTCATGTCACATCCACACTATTAGCAATGGGGCTGTTTTTAAGACGATCAGACCTGAGAATCACATCTTTGCACCAGCTACACGGCCTAGATCAATAAACGGTAACCTTTACCGTCAAAAGCGACATTTTGTCTCCACTTCCAGTATAAAAAAATAAAAAATCGGGAGCCCCAAAACATTACAGAATATAATACTGTATATAAACTTTAAAAAATTGGAATCTTTTGTATTGTTACCACAAAGAACCACAAAATTCAACAAACAGAAGTGCAGCTACACATGTAGGCCTACTCTAAGCTAAAAGAGCCAACTTTAAGATAAAAAAGCCAATCAGTTTATTTATCTGCATATCAGTGTTTGCTCATTATTGTTTATTTCTGCATAGAATTGTCATCAATTCTATTGATCTTGTTCTTGACTGTCTTTGCAAATGGACACTCTTATTTTCTGATTAATTTTCTGTTTATTTTTTAAATTAGGAGAATATATGCTGTAATATTTTTATGCACGATTATTTAATGTATTTTTTAACTGTGTATGGCTTCCCAACTAATGTACAGCCCAGTGTTGCCAACTGGGAAATATTCGAAATCTGTAGACTTTCCAAACCTTAGTTTCGCAAAACGACTGGAGACAAACATAAAGGTTTTTCCTGGTGTCGTTGGGAACGAGGCATTTTTCTGGTGTTTGGATTTTTTTTTCACTAAAATAGTAATTTATTGACGTTCCCTAGAAATACAGCCAGCCATTATAGCGGCACTTCCAAATGAACATTTTTGTAATAATAATAAGCTATATTGAACCTCAAAGTAGCATGATTTATTAATTCATATACTGTACATATTTTTGAAAACTGCGATTGATTGGCGACCAGTCCAGGGTGTGCACCGCCTCTCGCCCAAAGCCAGCTGGGATAGGCTCCAGCATACCTGCGACCCTAATGAGGATAAGCGGCATAGAAAATTGATGGATGGATAGTTTTGAAAAACCGTGAAAGAGTAAAGCGGCAAAATATGAACGGTGAAGTGGCGAGGGACGACTGTATACACATACTGTATATGTATAGGTGAGCACTGTTATCAGCAGAGTTAAATAATGAGCTCACCCCAGTTCTATCCTCTCCCGCTGGTTGTTTCCAATAAAGTTGCCGTACTGGCAAGAGTAGATGTGGCTGTGAATGGTGATGAGGAACCGCTCGTTGAACTCAAATGCACAAGGAAACTGCCTCATTAGCTGCCACAAACACTCCAGGAACTGGTCTATAATGGGAGACACCTCTTTAGGGTCTACAACCCGATGGTTGCATCTGCACAGGAGGTGAAGAGCATTACACCAAACCTAACCAAACCATCAGTGCCCTGAAAACTTCAAGCCGTCAAGTCAAACCTGTGAGAGAACTTGTGTCCAAATGAGACCCAGTCTTTGTCGATGAGAACCTAGAAGAAAAAAAAACATGTAGTAAACATTTGGTTATAAATATTGGTAAATACACTTAGAATAAAAATAATAGTGGACACTTCATCTTGGCAGAATATCTATAGTTGTATCTTTTGTACATTTAGTACACCTTTTTAAACAGTTAATCAATCAAGCAACCCTAAATAACAAAAATTTAAATCATTAAAAAATTTTAACAATTGTGTGACTAGAAAAAAAATCAGACTCCACAACCTTGTAGAAAGTATTCCCATTATATGGAAACTACAGTATAACATGTACCATGAGTCCTTTGATTGTCCGGTAGTAAGGATCCAGCAGCACACAGGCCACTGAGCACACCTGAGCAGTACGATCCCAACCATCTGAACAGTGAACCAGGACGCTGACACCCTCCTCTGCAACAGCCTGCACACAAAAACATTACTGAAAGTTATTGTGACATCATCTGAACTTTTTTTTTGGTAAATTATTTTTAGTTGTGGTGATTATATGAGAAAACAAGTACACATGCATGATGCAACACTATCAAGCTAATATTGGGAGTAGTAATGAAGTATACAGCAGGGATTACCCTCCAGACTGACCTTGGCAATGAAGATGCTTGCATCCAAAATAGTTTTGATGTGCTTCAGCCAGCCTGAGCTCTCCAGTCCCTCCAGGAAGTCAGACATGGATGGGGAACGCAGCTCACACACTGGAAGAACAACACAGATGTCTCAATGGCAGGAAGCGCAGGGAATACCTTTTATTATTTACCTTTTATACCATTTTATTAAACAATACACTTCTTTTTTAAGTGTCTTGTGGCCTTCACCCTAAAATTTACAGGGCTGGTAAATTTTCAAACAGCTAAAATGATGTGTAAAGCAAACAATAACCAGTTATCAAAGAATGACATACAAATTGTCTCAACAAGAGAAGAAAAATATAGTCTTGGGGACCAGCTAAACTTAACACCTACATGCAAAAACAACACTAAAACCCTTCAATACTTGTGAACTATGGAACGGATTGAGTAAGGGACTAAAACAATGCTCTAAAATGAGTTACTTACTGAAACATTACAAGCAGTTGATGTTTACAAAATACAAGGAAGAAGAGTCCTGAACTACTGTGTACATCCAATGCTGTGTCTACTCACTACTATAACTATAATAACTCTTCATTCCTTGGAGAGTAAATGTATGTTTGACTGTCAATGCTGTGTCTAATCACTATCGCCTTATCACTAACTCTTCATTCCTTTCTGAGCACACTTTCTGTATCACCCACAATTCAACTGTGTTCTGTTTTATGTATTTATATTCTATTTATTATTATTTATTATGATTATCATTCACCATGATTGATATATAATTTATTTGCCATGATAAGGACATTGACTACTACTTTAACAGACTGTCACATAACCTTACTTATGCATTTTAAACTTACTAAATGCAGGAAGTGCACAAATGTATTGGAATAGGGGAAATCCAACGATGTAGGATTAAATAAGATCGGCTTCTTCCTACTCCTTTTGGACATGTGGAACTGTCAATTGTATTAAGTGATATATTCCAATGTCATTTATATGCTTGTTCAAATAACAATAATCCCTTACCATTCAACCTCACATGTGACATTTTTTTCCAGTAGTTAGTTTCTTTTTTAGTTTCTTTTTAGAAGCCAATAGCCTTCATTCGAGAGGGTGTAAAACAGCAGCACTAAACACCAACATTGGTATCAAGCCCCTTAAATGCAGCAAGAAACTGGGAGATGGGTGTGGATTTAGACAAGAGACTTTTATTTCCAGCTAACATCGCTGTTACTAATTTTCGTCCAGACCTGGTGTTGTGGTCCAATGCTTGTTGTCAAGCATATATTGATAATCTTACAATCCCATGGAAAAACGGTATCGATGAGACATTAGAGAGTAAAAAACTGCGTCATTACAATCTGGCTGCTGAAGCTGAAGGAAGAAGATGGTCGATGATGGTGCAGCCAGCGGAAGTTGGGTGTAGAAGCTTTGTTGCAAACTCCACTATTAAGTTATTGAAGGAACTTGGAATCAGAGGAACGGCAGAGTCAGGGAATTGCGGAAAAAAGTAGTGATTGGTTGTGGCTAAGAAGAAAGGAGACAGCATGGGGGGGTACATCGAACAATCAATCACTATGCAGCACGCGCCCATGTATGATCAGCCTGTGGTGGGCCAGCCTTAGCGGAGGGTGTCTTGTGTTAAATGGCCGAAACACCTGTTGATGCTGAGGTACACAACTGATGATGTGCCGCATAGATAACATTTTGGAGTGGATCAGAACAGGGTACTAAAATAGTTTATCCTAGTCGATGCAGTGCTGATTCACTTTGGATTGTCCCATCTAGTCCTTTTATTACGCTTTAGCACCTAATTTGTGCACATGTGTGTGTGTGTGTTTTTGGGTCTATGAGTGAGCAGGTAAACATGTTCCCTGCATCTTTACTTTGATAACTTATAACAAGTTATAACAAGCTAAATGAACCATTTATTTTGATGCTGCCAAGTGGGGAAGTTTCAAAATTGTATTTAAGTGCGTAATAGGACACAAAATCAATCTTTAAAGGCTTTGTCTCAACATCATTAGGGCTTCTGAGCTGCCAGGATGGCAAAAGTTAAAACAAGTGGAAAGCAGAGGCGTCTATAACTTTTCAGACAACAAATCGCATCATTCCCACGCCCTCAGTCTTGCTTTTTTGGGCCGGGGGGGTTGGTGGCAGATTGTGCACTCCAGGAAACCAAAATAGCTCAGAAATAAAACCCAGATGGACTCAAAGTCTTCTAAAGAGAACCCCAACACAATACCCAGAAATTCTCCAGTGGGCTCAATTGAGGCCTGATTGCAGCCGTGTGCAGTGCGTGTGAGAAAGCCAAAAGAGTAACGTGGGGCTGTGCTGCAGTCACATAAAGAAACAACAAAGTTCTAAAAATGCTGCCAAATATTATACATTTTGTTCCACAAACACTGAAGTGATGAAATATTCCCGACAGTGATGTATGCACAGCCAAGGAAATGTTCCAATAATAAATAATGTCTCTGTGAAAATTTGTAACTTCTGTACCTTCTAGCATTTTCTGTTGGCTGTTCCTCATTACATGGATGTTCTCGATGGCGACAAACTGGAATTTAATGTGAGCGTAGTTGTCCTCATTTTCATAGCCTTTTCCTGCTGCTCGATTCGCCATCGCATTCAACTAAAAAGATATTTGGTAGATTGTAAGAAGATTTCTCTGTTTTTATAGGGGTGTCCTGATCCAATAATAATATCAGGCCGATATCAAAAAAACAAGTGAACAGCCTGCATCTAAAATCTCCGGTATTGGCCCTTTGATCCAAGCAGACGATACCAAACCCTGCCCCAGCCTATCTAACCAGCAGCTGCCAGATAGAGCCCGCATGATCACAAGTGTTATGGTGTTAAGCAAGGAGGAAAAAGGTGTAATTTTTATTCAAGTCCGAAAAAGACATTGCAGCTTAGTGCAACACTTGTCATGCACAAGTCTCCCCTGGTGGCACAGAACCAGGGAAGTTTAATGCGACCAAACTAATCGCGCATTTAAAGTATTGTTACACTGGAAAATCCCATGGGACAAGAAGTCATACCTATAACAGAAAAGATAACAGCCCCTATCGTTGGTGAGTAAAGTCTGGTTTAAATGTCTAATTGAGCAGCTCAAAACTTGCTATGCTGTGCTTAGCTACCACCACATTTTGGATAGAAATACACTCTAGATACTTAAAGAAGTAAATGGGTCAGTTATTTGTCCTACGTATCGTTGCTGATTTTTGTTCCACTTGATCAAGCCACACTACTGTATAAAAAGTAGGTATGACTCTTGATGATATCGGATTGATATCAGTATCAACCGATTTAAGGCTGCAATATTGGTATCAAATCGGAAGTGAAAAAGTTGTATCGGGACACCCCTACTGTCTTAGCTGCAAGATACTGATGATGCCTAAGATCTTTGTACAAGTTTCTGTGAGTACATCCTTCCAGCTGGAAAAACTCATTTTGAAAAACAAGCACCTGAACATACAGGACATTATTGAATGACTTTGTGTTATTATAGTGTCCTTCCATTCATGGGGCTCACCTTGGGCCTGGTGTCCACCACATACATGAAGTCGCTGCGGGGATTGGACCTCAGTATGGCCTCCAGCATCTGCTCATCCTCCAGGCAGCGAGCGCTAAAGCCTGACAGCGGTTGACTGCTGCGGCAGATGGCAGCCTGGGAGGAGGCAAGAAAAAGCTTAACATCTTTTGTAGCCATCAGTTGCATTAAGTTCATCTAAAAGGAATTTATTACTTTTTGCTCTGGTTGGGGAGAAAAACAGTAACAAATATCCAAAGCTGTTTTTCTTGACACACATTCAAATTAACCATTTTCTCATATCTCCATTTGTTATCCACAGGGGGACCAGACCAAGAATTATTATATGATTCCCCCTTCAGGCCAGTGAACCAAACTTAAGACACTTGTATGTTCTGGCCTTGCGGCACTGGACCCTCAACCCTGGGAAGTTGACCTAACACTCATAAAACACTCTGAACTGTTCTACCAAGAACCAGCAGAATGAAATATCAACATTAGGGATGATAAAAACAAAAAAAATAATGATAAAAAAAAAAAGAAATAATATAATAATAAAAAAACAACAAAAAAAAAAAAAAAAAAAAAATAAACAAAATGAAAAGCAAAACAAAAAAAAAAAAATTAAAAAAAAAAAACATAAAAAAATAATAGATAATAATAAAAAACAGAAAAAAAAAAAGAAAAAAAAAAAAAAAAAAAAAAAAAAAATATAATAAAAAAAAAAAAAAAAAAAAAAAAAAAAAAAAAAGTAGAAAAAAGAAAAAATAATAAAAAAAAAAACATCAAAAAAGTAGAAGAAAAAAAAAAAAAAAACATTTCTAGTAGCAAATGAGTTCTCGCTGAAAGATTAATACAATGGATCCTCCACATTCACAATTCATCTTTTATGGATCCACAAATCATGGATTCTTGGTCAAATAAGTATATTATTTTCCCTACAAAAACAGGCAAAAATGTTCCACAGATTTTTTTTTTTATTCTTCTCAAGTCAAAAGCAATTTTAAATATTTGCTAATACAGATAAAACGTACAGCATACATGTATTGCGGTTACAAATCCGGTTGCCATAACTCTGGGCCACACTCCAACATGGTAGGTGTTGTAGCGCGCCTCAAAGGTGGTTGCTACTTGACTCCCTCCAACCGAATATAGAAGAAATTGCAACACACCCATGCAGACATGTCCGCAGTGTAGTATCACGTTGGACGCTGGGTATTCGGCTCCATTGCTTCCACGGTAGATTCCCCCTCACTGCGCCCAGACTTCTCTCCTGGTGCCGGGAGCTCACACGAGAAGTGCCGTGTGAGCTTTTTTTTAACCAAGGACCGTCAATAAAAAATAAATGGACTATGGCGATAAAGAGAATTTGTCAAAAAAAAGTAATATTCCTTTCTAAATCACACCGCAAATTGATCTAACCACGCCATATGATTGTTCCCTAAATGTATTGTAATGACGGCTGAATAATTTGATGTCAGGATGGCTGTAATTCATTTGGCCATTTATTTGCATGTCAACACAGAGCAGTCAGTCACACAGTGCAACGACACATCCTAGTTTTCTTATTCTACGCGTTTGACTCCAAATGCTGGCTCTAACCAGCATGCTGAACACCACTGCCCTCTGTAGCCCAACACAATAAACCTGTCACGACAGTATTTTGCACCCCTATTTTTTTCCAATTTAATCTTTTATTGGCTGGATTTTTATTTTCACCGAAGGTTGTTACAAAAGCCAAACAATATTGTGGGTCATGCTGTATGGTAAAAAAGTAAATTCAGCAATACTATGGCTGCATTACATTTAATGTTTTGAAGAGCTACAGTGTTTTTATAACCCCATGCAGTTTGTATATGGTTATGAATTATGAATTATTGTTCGTAACAAAAACTCATTATTTTTTGAAAGGATCGGTACTAGATTGGATCAGCAAGACAATAAAAAAATTGGATCGGATCGAATGCCAAAAAATGTGGCCATCCTTAGTTTGTATCATAACCAGGCTAAAAAGCTACACCATGATTCCAATTCCATCATTGATTGTCTTATATTGTCATTCATACCTGTGTTGAAGTGTATGATGCATATTTAGAGCTTAAACCTGGATTGTCTTGCAGGTGAACAATGGTAATTAAAGAATAAAGGATAGGTGAATCTAAAATAATTACAACTTTCGCTCTTATTGGAAATGTTGATCTAAAATTGGATATGAATCTCAACGTCCAGATATGAGGGTTGAGGGCTTGTATCAATTTTTTTTGGCTTTATCAACTATTCTATTTATGGCCATTCCTAGGTGGTGGTAGAATGTAACCACCATGAAAAGAGGAGATCTGCAGTGCACACAGAAAATATGTATGCTGTCAACTTACACAATTGTCTTTGGAGTAGTACGACAGAGTAGGAAATCTGCCTCTGCTCCTGAACTTGGAGCTTCCTGCGATGACCGAAGGAGTGGTTGACTCAGGGACAAAGAGTTCAGCGGGGTAAGTGTCACTCACCTACAAAAATAAACAAACAAAAGTTATGTCAAGGTCTACACAGTAGTAATATGAAAGTGAATGTGCCTAGTCACAGATGTCAGCTCCTTGACCTTGTAGTGTCGGTTGACCGAGGAAAGTTTCCACAGGGAGTTTGGGAGTCCCATTCTTTTGTACTCAGCCCTCAAGTCCACAAAGTCCCATTCCTGTCCACTCTCTTGCTCATCCATGTTCGGTTTATAGGAAAAACAATAAAGCTCCTCATAACTCTCTGCAAGGAAACAAGGTGGTCAAAAGCCTGTCTGAGGAGCAGCATCTCACATTTCTATACCATAATACAAAGGTTGGAAAACACTTGTCAGGTTCAAGCTACCTAAAACATACATAAGAGATTGCTTTGTACTCGCGAGGAGAACGGACAGAAATGTACTCAGTTACATCTTCCAGCCGCTCTGAAAAAACACTCTGCCATCTCCTCTCTTTTTATTTTCTTTGGGTGTTCCTAGTTACATATCTCATGTCGCAGCCCTAAAGAGAAGGGGCCCCACTCAAGATGCAATGTGCCAACACAGTCTTTTGATATATTGGTGGGAGGATAATCCAGTCATCGTTTAAACAGAATGTTTTCACTCTTATCTATAGTCAGTCTGTTCTTGGCCTTCCACCCCGCAGCTGCATGTTTCAATTGCTGAGCACACCCACATACAAAGACCATGACAGCATAAGTTTCAAGACGATTCTTAAGAACAGAGAACTACTATGTATATAAAGCAAATTAGAGAAATCATGTGTATATAGGAGCAAATAAATGATATGTATGTACATTTTCCAACACTTTTTTGGTATCTGTCATGATTAATGTGCTTTGACCATCCAAATATTTGAAAACAACTACAGAAACCCGAGTGATTTGTAAAGCTATGCTTTTCTATCAGTGTATTTAAGTATTTCCACTAGCGATTCTAATAAGGATTACTCATAAGTGAGATCGGCCAATACCGATCACATGGCTTAAGTGTATATTTTACAGTGTATGTATTAGTGAATGTTATTGGTCAGGGCCACCTTTAGACAATTCTATAATCCATCACTTCGGAAAAAAAAAATATACACAACATGTGAATTGAGCTGCCACTTGTGTCCTTAGACTGAATCAACGGAGAAATAACCAAGGTTAAGCATTTATGTTGCAAAACAACACTGCTGCTGAATGTTGTGCAATAGCATTAACGTGTCTGTGACTCAGTTTTCTTTTGCACAGTAATAACAATTACTGTGCACTGAGCAGGGGTCAGACACTGACTTACTCATTTAATTGGAAAAATGAGGATGTGCCATGCTGTATATTAGTACTCCAGTCCTTTTGGTGGAAGTAAAGCACTGTATTGTCAGTGGGTACCAGCTGCCCTTTTTCACTACACCGCCAGAATTAACCGCCTGACTTTGCTCCAATGCAAGCAGGGTGTGAAAAAAAAAAAAAAGTTAAAATGAATTTAAAACAAGTTAAAATAAATGGCACCTCTCTACTAACTTTTCTAAGGAAAAAAACTGTTTTTTGCAACATGCAGGCCATTTTTTCGTGCTTCATTCTTGACAGCTGTAATAATTTGTAATGCATCCAGGTGCAAGTAATTCACCTGGCTGAGAGAGCCGCTGCAGGGACACATACACATCCTGGCATTCTCGCTCTTGAGGAATGACAAACTGAAGAACCTGGAAGTTTTTGCAATGTATCAGGAGGGGGCATCCTAATGGTGTGGAAGATTTTTTTTCCACACGAAAAACCAAACTGTGAAGCACCTAGTAAGACAAAGAGCAGCACATCAATATGCAAGCAGGCACGCACCTGCCAATTCAAAATGCGTGTGAGTTGTTGCCTACCCATGTTTCGTTGCGCATTTCCACATCACTCTCCACAAAGATGGTGTGAGTGGCCGTCAGGTAGAGAGTACCCACTCTGCTCCTTCTGGGGAACACTCTGTTAAGCAGCCTGACTTTCTGCACCTGGAAAAGGCAAAGAAGGAATAAATCACACCGCCTTGCATGACGTCATTGTCAATCACCTCTGGCACAGCTGGAGCCTGGATGGCCTTGCAATGATGACTCACTGAAATATTACACCATGGGTAATACACCGCCTGCTGTCACTGCATGTTCACTCTTACATGTGAAAATAAACCCTCGTAGTCATCAGTGTAACAGCTCTTCATAGGTTAGCGTCAGCGGGGGTGAAATGCGGAAATGATCACCACGATCAGATTGGCGGTTACCTTTGGTAGTCGGATGTGCTCCATCAGCAGGTATGACTGTAACCACGGTGACAACGTATATCCACCGACCACGTATAAAGAGCAAACGTCAAAGGTTCGCCGGTCACGACGCGTCGTCAGATTATTACCGCCATTGTTATGCCAACGTGTGGAAGGCAAGGGCACTGCATCGCTGGGTCCTAAAGCTCGCCCGGTTACATACGTAGAGCTCAGGCCCGTTTTGCGCCACTTAAAGAAGGTTGTTCAATGTGTGTACTCATCATTCTACACAATACTAACCTACAGTTAAATAAAAGTATTATGAGTTTGATATTGTATCTTCTGGCTCGAGAGAGCTGAACCTGTGGGCCATCCAAAGGTGGATCAGTGCAAGGTATGGACTATCCACCATATTTGTGACGTCAACATGAAGGACTAGAAGAGGATTCCTGTGACAACCTGGATTAAGGCAGTGCGAGATAACAATGGACACAAACTGGACAATTTCACTGTGAGGTATAGTCATTTTGTGTTGCCAGCTATTTAGTCATATATGAGTGGACAGTAAATGCAATATATACTGCTTTTCAACCTGTACACTGACTACTCTTAAGTTATATTCAAGTTTAATTTCAATGGTATAGAGATTTGATGACTGATGATCTAGAAATAAAAAATCTTGTGTGAATGTTTAAAAGACGATTTTGTGTCCAATTGGATAGTGAAAACTCTAAAAAACTGAACATGCATTTATGTAACATTGACATTGAATTGCTGAGCCAATACATGTATGATCTGAAGCGAGGCTATCATATATTTCTTTTGGAGTTCACAAGTTCCTTTTTTGAAGCTTAATAACATATCGATCTTTGTCTATTTTAAGATTTTCTTTTGATGACTTTTATGACTTAAGTTGAAATATCTTGACCCACGCCCTATATAGCTGTCCATCTCAGATGGTGGATCCCCAGCAGCAAGAAGCTTTACCTGGTTCAAGCTTGGCTGCCATCATGGATCCCGGGATGCCTGCTCGCTCAGGGGCCACTACAAAGAAAAAGAAGAAAAAGAGCAAAGCTGTGTTTTACCACGTGGAGGATACTACACGTACACTGATGGAAAAGGAGATGATGATCCATCGTCTAGTGCAGAAGATCCTGGAGGAGGCCAGTTCGAAGGTGTGCTTGCATTTTACTGAGAAAAAGTAGGGGCCGTCGTTGAGCATCTGGGCTGAGGTGAAGGGTGCTGGTGTTTACCTCACTGACATGGAAATGCTGGCTAAGGATATCTTCAAAGACCTCCTGATAGAGTGGGGCATTGCCACAAAGATTGTGATTTGTCTATATTCATCTCCCAAGAGCAGCCTCATCAGCGCCTACTTCACCTGCATATTGGTGCGCCATCTTTTTGCACCTCAAAAGAAGCACTTTGCCTTCCCCAGGATTTTCTCCTCGGTGGGCAAGAAAATCACCAAGATCTTCACTCAAGCCGTCAGAAGCTGAGCACAGTTTGAGCTGTCAAGGTGGTCATCAGGTGGTGGGACGGCACAACCACAAAATGATCTCATGATTTGTTTGCATGTTACAAGCTGGCTTTGTCACAAAGTAATAAATGCTTGAAGATTTAGTTATGTCTTTTCCCAGTCAGTGCTTATTATTTTACTAATACTCCATATTGACAGCAATCACTATTTATCCCCACAATATAATTAATTATGGTCAGAAATAGAATATAAATTGCAATAAAAAATACAATTAAAATTAGAATAAGAAATTTAGGTTTAGACGATGGTTAATTTTTGGATTTTGCCTTTAGCTTTATTGACCAAGTATGCGTACACAAACAAGGAATTTGACCTCGGTTAAATTAGCTCTCACTGTAGACACAGACAAACAATTACAATGTAATTGTGTGAATGGGGTACTTTATGAACTCACTGTACATACACAGTCAGGAGATGGGTTCGAATCTCTGTTGGGAATCTCTATGTGATGGTTGTGCCACATACAAATGTGCAGCTTTCCAGCATTATTTATTGTGAATTTATTCTGATTTATTCTAACCTTTTGTACTTGTTGATTGGATGGTAGTAATTACTGATCATGATTATTTCATAACTATTTGGTGGCGTTAAAATGTTTAAGATAAACATCGGACTATTTTGGCTTAATGGGTTGCATATTGGCCACACAAGTCAGGAAATCTGGACGATATGGGTTTGCATGTTCTCCCCGTGCGTGTGTGGGTTTCCTCCCACATGCATTTACATGTTAGCATGCTAATGTTAGCGTAGTAGACTTTTCCACCATTTTTATAAATACAGACTTACAGACTCTAATAGTCTGTACTATTATTAGTATAGACTATCATGCTAACTTTTAGCATGCTAACCTTAGCATTAGCATAGTAGCATTTTTAGCCATTTTCATTTTAACATTGGTAGATGCTTAGCTCTATCGTGCTACATTTAGCATGCTAACATTAACATTAGAATTTTATCTGTTTTCATGAGTAGAAACCTGTAACCTGTACCAACACTTAGTACTATCATGTAGCGGCAACGCGGAAAATGTAGCCGCAACAGGGCGAATGTAGCCGCAACGGGGAAGAAGCCAGTGTCTTATTGTGCCGGTCCCAAGCCCGGTAAATACAGAGGGTTGTGTCAGGAAGGGCATTTGACGTAAAACTTTGCCAAACAACAACATGCAAATCAAACAAATGACTTCCATACCGGATCGGACGTGGCCCGAGTTAACAACGCCCGCCACAAGTGCTGTTCACCGACAGGGTGCCGGTGGAAACTGGATTACTGTTGGCCGAAGAAGGAGAGGAGGAAGGTGTGTCCGTAGGAAGAGAGAGAAGAGGAATGCTAAGAGTCTACAACTAAGAGTTGGGACTTTGAATGTTGGAACTATGACAGGGAAAGGTAGAGAATTAGTTGACATGATGCAGAGGAGGAAGGTAGACATATTGTGTGTGCAGGAGACCAGGTGGAACGGTAGCAAGGCTAGAAGCTAAGGAGCAGTGTTTAAGCTGTTCTATTGTGGTGTAGATAGGAAGAGAAATGGAGTAGGGGTGATTTTGAAGGAGGAGTTTGCTAGCAACATCCTGGAGGTACAAATAGTGTCAGAGTGATGAGCCTAAAGCTAGAAATCGAAGGTGTGATGTTCAATGTTGTTAGTGGGTATGCTCCACAGGTAGGATGTGAGGTGGAGGACAAAGAGAAATTCTGGTCAGACCTGGATGAAGTGATGCAGAACATCCCCAGAAGTGAGAGAGTTCAATGGAGATGTTGGTGCAAGAATACATAGATGATGATGGGGTGATGGGCAAGTTTGGTATCCAGGAGAGGAACGCAGAAGGACAGATGGTGGTCGACTTTGCAAAAAGGATGGAAATGCTTGTAGTCAATACTTTCTTCCAGAAGAGACTGGAACATAGGGTGACCTATAAGAGTGGAGGTAGGAGCACACAGGTAGACTACATCTTGTGTAGAAGGTGTAACCTGAAGGAGGTCAGTGACTGCAAAGCAGTGGTAGGTGAGAGTGTAGCCAGACAGCATAGGATGGTGGTGTGTAGGACGACTCTAGTGGTGAGAAGGATGAAGAGGGTAAAAGCAGAGCAGAGGACGAACTAGTGGAAGTTGTAAAAGGAGGAGTGTTGCGTGACTTTTACGAAAGAGTTGAAAAAGGCTATGGGTAGCCAGGAAGTCAGTCCAGATGACTGGACAACTACAGCTACTATGGTCAGGGAGATAGGTAGGAGAGTACTTGTTGTGTCATCTGGAAGGAAAGTAGATAAGAAGACTTGGTGGTGGAATGAGGAGGTGCAGGAGTGTATACAGTGTAAGACGTTAGCTAAGAAGAAGTGGGACACTGAGAGGAGTGAAAAGAGTTGACAGGAGTACAGAGAGATGCAGCGTAAGGTGAAAGTAAAGGTGGCAAAGGCCAAACAAGGAGTTTATGATGACTTGTATGCTAGGTTGGACAGCAAGGAGGGAGAGAAAGATTGACAGGTTGTCAAGGCAGAGGGACAGAGATGGGAAGGACGAGCAGCAGGTTAAGGTGATGAAAGGTAGGGATGGAAGAGTATTGACAGGTACCAGGAGTGTCATGGGAAGATGGAAAGAGAACTTTGAAGAGTTGATAAATGAGGAAAATGAGAGAGAACAAAGAGTAGAAGAGGTGACTGTTGTGGACCAGGATGTAGCAAAGATTAGTAAGGAAGAAGTGAGGAGGGCATTGAAGAGGATGAAGAATGGAAAGGCACTCTGTCCTGATGATATACCTGTGGAGGTATGGAAGTGTCTAGGAGAGGTGGCAGTAGAGTTCCAGGTTGTTTAACAAGATCTTAGATAATGAGAAGATGCCTGAGGAATGGAGGAGAAGTGTGCTGGTGCCCATTTTTAAGAACAAGGGAGATGTGCACAACTACAGAGGAATAAAGCTGATGAGCCATACAATGAAGTTATGGAAAAAAGTAGATGAAGCTAGACTAAGGGCAAACGTGAGCATTAGTGAGCAGCAGTACGGTTTCATGCCAAAAAAAGAGTACAACAAATGCAGTATTTGCTTTGAGGATGTTGATTGAGAAGTACAGGGAAGGTCAGAGGGAGCTGCATTGTGTTTTTGTAGATCTGGAGAAAGCTTATGACAAGGTGCCCAGAGAGGAACTGTGGTATTGTATAAGGAAGTCGCTGAGGACAAGACAGGAGGCAGAGCTGGATGTAGCAGAGATGAAGATGCTGAGGTTCTCTTTGGGTGTGACCAGGATGGACAGGATCAGGAATGAGCACATTAGACGGACAGCACTTGTTAGAGGTTTTGGAGATAAAGTCAGAGAAGCCAGATTGAGATGGTTCGGACATGTCCAGAGGAGAGATAGTGGATATATTAGTAGAAGGATGCTGAGTTTTGAATTGCCAGGATGGAGGCCCAGAGGAAGACCAAAGAGGAGGTTTATGGATGTAGTGAAAGAGGACATGAAGGTAGTTGGCGCAAGAGAAGAGGATACAGAAGACAAAGTTAAATGGAAGCAATTGATTCGCTGTGGCGACCCCTGAAGGGATAAGCTGAACGGAAAAGAAGATGTTGTCAGGGGTTAGCATGCTAATATGAACATGGTAGCATTTTTTGACATTTTGTAAGTACTGGCATACGCAGACATTTAGCTCTACTGTGATGGGTGTTGCATCTACATTGTAGTATTTATGTTTTACACATGTACATATGCTCTAGAATTCGTTTACAATCACTTGATTTATGTAAGAATAGGGGGTTTTCTTGGTTATAAAAGTAATTTGACTTCTGTATATCTGCCACATGTGTGCATTTTTTAATTTAAATTATTCTTTATTTTCTATTGCTCTGCCCAGTGTGGGTGCAATATGTGCAGGTGTTATTGTATGGCATGAAATAAATCTGTCTAAATGTATCTATCATGTTAGCATTGAAGCATTTAGCCAATTTCATAAGCACTAAAGACTTGACAATCTATCACGCTAGGAATCGCTCATATCCGTTTTAAATTGGGGCAAGTTTCCACGCCTTTTCTGGTATGACACTCGCGCCTTTCCTGCTCATTTCTTTTTTGTCCCCCTTTGTCAATTCTCTCACATGCAATGTTGCTTACCTCTAGTTAAAAAGTAATTTTGAGATGTGCAAAAGGGTTAATAATATAATGACATCGCAATTCAAATAAGTGGGTGTGTGATTAATAAACCAGGACAATATTTACAAAAAAAAACAGGATTTACCTTCAAGTGATTTTTTTTGGGTCAACACTAAAGTGTTGAAAGTGATGTCCTGTTTCTGTGCCCGGTTGTTTTGGCAAACTTAAAAACACGCCAACATCAAATAAGTGGGTGTGTGATTAATAAACCGGGACAATATTTACATTTAAAAAAACAGGATTTACCTTCAAGTGATTTTTTTTGGGTCAACACTGATGTGTTGAAAGTGACGTCCTGTTTCTGGCTGCCTGGTTGTTTTGGCATACTTAAAAACACACCAACATCACTACTTCCACACCATATAGAACAAAAGTACATACAGGCATAGCCAAAAACGTTGGCATTTTTGGCTTGCCATGAATATAATTTTGGCTATGACTGTGCAGAAGTCTGAAGAGTTACAAATGTAGGATGGGGCTTAGCCGTTAAACAGATACACCACTGCAAACGTCTGCATGTTTTATTTTTCCCAACAATGACCTTCATCAAATTCCTCTGATATCCCCAAAACCTCTTTTAAGTAAGTATTTATTTAAAGTCTTCTAAATTTTGCACTAGTAGACCACTTCTCTGATCAACCATCTGCTGCAGGGCAGTAGAAAGAAGAAAAAAAATGTACGTATTTAGTTAAACTAGGCAGAAGTGATTACCTTACTGATGCCTGGCAGCCTCTGTGCACGCTCTTTTCTGCTATTCTGCGTTTGTGCATGAGGCTGCACGGTGGCCGTGTGGTTCAAATCTCCGTTGGGCATCTCTGTGTGGAGTTTACATGTTCTCCATGTGCGTGGGTACTTCGGTTTGCTCTGAGTGTGAATGGCATTTGTCTATTTGTGCCCTGCGATTGACTGGCCACCAGTCCAGGGTGTACCCCGCCTCTTGCCCATAGTCAGCTGTGATGGGACCCTGATAAGGATAAGCGGCATAGAAAATGGATGGATGACTTCCAATGATACATAATACCGTGTAGAGCAGATGCTTCACCTCTGCTGGGATTAGACTGATTGGACTTCTGTTCACTAACAGGCCAATGTTTGTTGAACAGATGTTGTATGACTGGTAATTGTTGCATCACAGGTCCATGTAGGGATATGGTGTCATGTCTAATTGGTAAAACAAGACATTATATCATTATATCTTGACAGAGTGTCCAAAAACAAATATTTAATTCTAGTTGGGTTGCAATGTCATAAAACCCCCCTTCAGGCTGTTTGTTTTGTATTGCTTATCATGGACAAATATGACCTACTTTTAATCAACCCCTTACTTACTCCGTTGGTTGCCAGTCCATCATAGACATCCATTCACTATCTCATCTTCACAGTCTTAAGCGGGTTCAGCTCCAGATGGTTCTGACCACACCACAAGACCAGCTGGTCCACCTCCCATCTGTATTCAGACTCCTCACCATCCCTGGGGAGGTACCTGGGCAGTTGGGGTGATGCAGGAGGTGCTGTCCCATGTTATATGTATACAGCTTCATAATAGATTTGAAATGTGATTTAAGTGTAGACGTTCAGCTTCGAAAATATACGAATTACCGCAAGTACCTCCTTTCTCAGGGGGCTGTATCGTACTTTGGACAAAGTGACACGATTGTAAATCTAACCATATTTTATAAAGCATAATCGAGAATGCTTTGTAGTTAATGGCTGCCAGAAGTCAGGAGCCTGTCGACATCAGATGTATTTGATGAATACAATACACCCAAAAGTACATTTTGAAATGACATCTCCTTAAAACATGCAGTGAAAAAACGTGTATCCTTCGAAAAGTATGACTTTTAACAATTGTGAACTGGAAGATACACTTTTTAATCAAGATGTAAATGTAAAAGGTTTTATGGAATAATAAATTAACATCATACTTGGGATTGCAAATAATACATTCATTTTCTATGCCGCTTATCTTCATTAGGGTCACGGGTATGCAAGTAGGCTATCCCAGCTTCGGGCAGGAGCCGGGGTACACCCTGGACTGGTCATCAGTGGCAGAGAAACAACCATTCCACTCCTACGGGCAATTTAGAGTCACCAGTTAACACAACGTGCATGTTTTTGGAATGTGGGAGGAAACGGGAGTACTATAGTAAGTTTTTTCTTCTTCTATAAAATACTCCATAAATCTCAAGGTTGTGTACTGGGAAAATCTGCATTCTTTTTCTCTTGGCTAAAACTGTCGGATTCTTAAGCCTACTCCCCACAACCACCACATATTCAATTGCGATTGGTCAGGTGTCAAGAGTTGTCTCTCCCAGTTTACATGCTAATGAAAAAGAAGAATTGTATAAAAAGTAATTGGATGAATATTGCAGAATCCAGTGTCAAACTGTGCTTTGTTTATGTCCCCAGAAAACAAAAAAAAAACTTGTCATCTGCCTTACTCCGGTTTAGTTCACACAAAAAAAAAACGGTTTCTGACATTTCCAAGAAAAAGCAGTACTCAGCAGCAGTCGGCAGTTATTGGTGGGCAAGTAACAAGTTGTCATACATGGACTTACCAAAAGTTGGGACTAAAGACGTTTTAAACGGAAAGTGGCATAGAAATACAACTGGAGATGAAAACCACACCAACCTCATTACTTAAACATCTTATAGAACAACAGTACATACAGGCATGGCCAAAAACATTGTCATATTGTGTTTGCCGTTATTTATGGCAAAGTTACAAATGTAGGATGGGGCTTAGCCGTTAAACAGACACACCACCGCAAACTTCTGCATGTTTTGTTTTTGCCAAGGAGGACCTTCATCAAATTCCTCTGATATCCCCAAAAATGATTTACATGTATTTCAAATTATGCACTAGTAAGACATCTTGTCAGATTAGCCATCTGCTGCAAAACAGTAGAGAAAACTAAGTAAACTAAGCAGAAGTGATTACCTTACTGATGCCTGGCAGCTTGGGTGCATGCTCTTTCTTGCTATTCCTCATTCATGCATGAAGACAATTGAATTGTACACTGATTATATAACACGTCTGGGTTCTAATGATATACAGTAAAGAGCCGATGCTTCACCTCTGCTGAGATTAGACTGATCAGACTTCTGCTCACTAACAGTTCAATGTTGGTTGAACAGATGTTATGTGACTGGTAATTGTTGCATCACAGGTCCATGTAGGAATTATTGAGTCGTGTCTAATTGGTCAAACAAGGCATTATATCATTATATCTTGACAATGTAAAGACAGAGTCTAAAAACAAATATTTAATTATAGTTGGGTTGTAATGTCATAAAAACCCCTTTGGGCTGTTTTTTTTTTGTTGCTCATTGCAGACAAATAAGACCTACTTTTAATGAAACCATTACTTACACCGCTGGTTGCCAGTCCATCGTAGGGCACATGTAGACATCCTTTCACACATACAGTATGAGCAAATGAGAGTCTCCCATTAGGCTGCAACATACATGTGTTGAGAAGGTGGGAAGAATTTTATTTTGTATCCAAGAACCCAAGAAAACACTAGCATGGGAAGAACTCCACACAAAGATGCAGATTTAAACCCGAATCTCCAGAGTGTGAGGCTGACATGCCCTATTTAGAATCTATTTGCAAAACAAAAATACATTTAGTTTGTTGTCTACTCTTTAGTGTATCATCTACTTGTTTAGCAACCATGCAAAACACTTGATATCTTGGATTTTAAGACAATAATCTACAAGCCATCAAATACGACCTATTGTAGGTTTCCAAAGTGAGGTATGCGTACCTTCAAGATGAAACCAGCTGTCATGGCGGTACATGAATAGATAGATGGATAGATGCTTTATTAATCTCCAAGAGAAATTTAAGTATGAATAAAAATTTAAAACAACAACATATTATGAGTTTATCTGGACGCCTCAGAGCGCCTTCACAGTGCACAAGGTCTTCACTGCTCTGTGTAGTTTATGGACAAATAAGTAGGTTTCAGGACTAAGAATGTCTCATATTCATTCATTCATTTTCCATACCGCTTATCCTCATTACGGTCGCAGGTATGCTGGAGCCTATCCCAGCTGGCTTTGGGCCAGAGGCGGGGTACACCCTGGACTGGTCGCCAGTCAATCGCAGGGCACATATAGACAAACAAACACTCACATTCATACCGATGGACAACTTAGAGTGGCCAATTAACCTAACATGCATGTTTTTGGAATGTGGGAGGAAACCGGAGTACCCGGAGAAAACCCACGCACGTAAAGGGAGAACATGAAAACTCCACACAGAGATGCCTAACAGAGATTTGAACCCTGAACCTCCTGCCTGTGAGGCCAATGTGCTACCCACTCGACCAGCGTGCGGCCGTATCTCGTATTGAAGATTTCATTTCCTGTATGTTTATTGGTATTCCCGCAGCGGTAATAAACTGACACCGTATGTGCGAGTCTAGACAAGAAATCAGAATATCCCCCAAAATGGGGCTTTATTGCTGGTTTTATGTATTTCTGTGCATACTGGTTTATCATGTTTGTGACTTGTGGGATAACTGGCTCGTGGTGGGTAAGCTTTCATAGCAACGTGGCTTTTTTAACCTTTGATGTCAGCTCTTCCCATCCTCATGCAACATAATTCACCAAGCGATGCTTGTTCACCCACTAATTGGGAAGGTGAACTGGGTTAATGCGTGTGACAGGTTAGTCTGACCCTACTGATGATGTGTTGTTGCAATAGTAATACTGTAGTAGTAGCAGTAATGACGCTCAAATTCTCTACTCATTCAAACAGAAGGTTCACAACATCAAACTGTAATAAAAGATATGCAGTATAATTACTCAAAATGTGACCTTGCAAAATTCAAATTTATGACTCAAAATTATTTATAAAATTAACCAGTTGATCATGATTAAAATTTCAACTTAATTAGAAGTGTGCAGAAGTTGGGCGTACATGACTTTAAGTCAAATGTCTGAATGGGTATGTTACTGTGAGAAGTTTGAGTACCATTGGCTGATGACTTTAAGTAATTTTGGTAATGTTGCAGTGAAGATAAATAACGACTAAGTGCTAAACTTAACAAAACAATTACAAAACGTAATTAATTTCCAAATGCCCAAAAGGTATTCTGGCAGCAACAATAATATGAACTACAAACAATAAAATGTTGGATATCAAAAGCATGTTAAATTCATCCATCTATTTTCTATTCTGCTTATCCTCATTGGGGTACCCGGGTTGTATGCTGGAGCCTATCCCAGCTGACTTTGGGCGAGAGGCGGGGTACACCCTGGACTTGGATTATGTTAACTCCTCCTTGTTTATTTTTATGATAACATCCTCAACATATTTTGTAATCGAGCAAAAATGCGACAAACTGCCAATTTCAGGAGAAATTCTACCACCAGATACCCAGCATGCCTTGCGACGGTACTGTGCATGGATATTTATTTGGATGTCCATGTGGTGTAGTAGGTTACTTTGTGCGTTGTGTGTTGACGTGTTGTGTTGTTTGGATTTTGCTTTTTTGTCAGATGGCATTTTACTATTCTGGCGACTCAAGCGTGCCACAGTAGCACTAGAAGTCATGTTGCAGGCTAAAGTTTGGTTTTTTTAGACATTTTCTCAAAATCTGACCATACGATCTACTAATTTTTCAGCCTGGTTAATTGGAGCATATCCTTGTCATGTTTGCAATTTCAAACGAGCATCTGTGTGTGTGCACTAATGATGCATGTGAGTGTACTTCATCCACCAATTATGTTGGTTAAAAAGACAAAAAGGTACTTTCTCTGTGCAGAAATAAGAAGTGTTGAAAATTTCTGGATAAATAATACACTAGTATTTTTTATCATCATTATTTTTACACACACACACCCACACACTCATATGCTTATCCTGCTCCTACTACTATTCTAATATTGACTTTCTGTCATTGTATTTTATACCTTGGTTATACCTATGCGACTGACCCACATACAGACAGGAAATCACTCTGAGGAGAGCACTAGGGTGCACGTTAGGTAAGACAAATGCTCAGATAAGACTTCACTCTGCTTCATAAAAAGCGCATTAAGTTGAAATAAGTAGCCTGCAGGTGATGTCTATAAGCTTTTTTCCTGAGATTAAAATGTAATATGGGAAGGCTTTGTAGACTTGACCTAAATTCAAGAAGTCATATACCATTTGCACAAAACAACATTATGACCACTGGCGCAATGTAATACCATCCAATCAGCTAGAATCAAAATGTCATTTACCATAATATTTATTTTGGTAGCTGTAGTGTGCAATGTATATTGTTAAAGTAATATTTCTGTGACATTATTATTTTTTGCAAAATGGTATGTGGTGGCCAGTCATTTGGTTGTCCATTTAGTTAGTGAAACAAGATAGTAATGCTCATTATGTGACTGCTTTACCTTCAAAACCTTCCTCTACAAAGAGTTGTTGTCTACGTTGTCAGTAAATGTTCATTCAGACATTTCTTGGTGACACCACTGCTAACTGGAGCGAGCAGTCCAGCGCCCACAGGCAAACACCACTCAATTTGTTGACCATATCCACGTTTTTGAAGCTTGGTCACTCAACCATTGGAGGGCAAATGAATTCAATTGGCTTCACACAATTAGTGCAAGTCAACAATGAAATAGGTGGAGCAGGGTGCTGCTTTCTAACCTGTTCCCTGGTAACAGAGTCCACCTACATGTAGGAGAGCATGGTGATAATACCTACAATACAGTTTTTCCTTTATCATGTAAAAGTTAGATCAATGCAGGAGGTAGTGATCATTCAAACGGTGTTACAAAAAAGCCCTTTTAGAAAAATAATGAAAAAAATACATCATTGCAAAGTTTAGTGCGAGTGCCACTATGAACTCACAATGAGCCTGTCACACAGTGAAATGAGCGGGGGTGTCATTAGACAGAACCCTTATCACAAGCACAGCACAAGCAGAAAAATAACAAGCAACAGGGAAGTAAACACACATAGGGCAACTGCTACTACTGCAGGGAATAATACACAACAGCTATGTTAACTCACATAACTTTTGCAACGTCTTTTCAAAACAAGTGCCAAACACCATGTAGGGAAGCCGGAAGCACTTTTAGTGACGCTATGTAAGACAAAGGTGGGCAAGAAAAGCCTATGTTCTTAACAACTGTTCGTGTTTGGAACTGTTATCAATGAAGATTGAGAAGATTGTATCCTCATTTACCTTTGGTTAAGTTTGAGATCCCTGATTTATCCTTCCATCCATTTTCTATACCGCTTATCGTCATTAGGGTCGCGGGTCTGCTGGAGCCTATCCCAGCAGACTTTGGGCGGATTTAGAGTCTCCAATTAACATTCATATTCTGAGCTGTGGGAAGAAGCTGCAGTACCCAGAGATACCCAAAAGGAAATTCAAACCCTCAGACTCCTGACTATGAAACCAACATGCTAACCACTTGGTCACGGTGCAGTATAATCATTGGCTAATCTTCAATAAAATTCTGCCCTACTTGGGCATGTTGACTGTCACGTTAACACAGACATTTGTAAAATAACTTCAAAGTATGGTATGGTTTAATTTATTTCCATGATGCATACATTTTATAATGAATGAGTCATGTTACAATTTACAGTTCCACATGTCCAAAAAGGAGTAGGAAGAAGCAGAGCTTTTTTAATTGAACACGGGGCCTTCGGAATGGGGGACGAGAACGCTGACCGTTTGGCCAAAAGCCCAGTCATTCAGCAAAGCGTTCGGTGCAACTCTACGGCAGAGGGAGAGACGTTTACTAACGTACAGTGGCGCAGCCGCACTGACTGGCATCCGTTACACTCCCCAATGCTTTGTATCTTTGTCTGTTTCAAGTCTCGTGCATTTTTGGTGATGGTATAAAAGGCAGCCACATGAACATCGCTTCAGTAAGTCATGTTCTTTGCTATCAGTATGCAGGTCACAGAAGTGAGCCCCTTGCAGCCAAGGAGTGACATGAGTGAGTGGATGGTCACTCTCAGAGAGTGCTGGTTGTTGTCATTCCATTGGGCCTCTAGTCTGTGGCTCAGATGGTGTCTCTAGAGACCAGCTGCCACCTTCTCGCTGATGTTCTAAGATAGTGTGAACGGGTTTTCCAATAATCACTTTCCTCTAACCTCAGTTGCAAGTTATCGGCTATCCTCTCGAGAGCTTTAACGTCACTGCAAAGAACAAAGTAGCAAAGATTTTTTTCCTGATGTGACCCTGGGGGACAAACGTGAGCCGCAATATTGATTCACGTCCGCTGGTCCAACAACTCAGAGAGCATTGAGCAATACCTGTCACCCATTAGGAGGAGTACACACTCCCCTTGCTGTTGCCTGTCTACCCTTCATTGACCAATCAGCTGCCATGCTTTTAGCAGCACTCCTGCTGCTGCGCTGGGTAAACAGAAGTGTCTGACACTTTGTTTGTCAATGCCAGTTGCTTAACCATTTATCAGTGCTGGGTAAGCATCCACACCTGGGCTGTAGAACTGTTTGGCCTCAGTGGGCATTAGCAACTATTTCCACCATAACAGTATTTACACTTCGTTTTCTCGGTTGCGTGTTTCCTGCTAGAGAGTTTGTGTGGAAATATGGCAATATTCCAAATCAACAGCGTGGAAATAAGGAATGGGGACATCGCTCACTAGGCTATGGAGGCAGAGTACAGGGGCAAGGCTGAGAAGACCCTATGAAAGAACGCTTGGGACAGAGGGGAGGAGTAAAAATCCTCTCTGCACAGCTTGTACAGTCAGGGAGGTGAATTAGTGTGGAGCCCAGAAACTTAGACTGCAGCTCAGTTCTGACTTTTACCAACCTGCAAATAATTTTTGCTGAAACACATTTTTATTTTTTGCTGTTTTTTTTCTGAATTCTGTGCTGCTCATATCCACATGGGAATCACTCTAACAGGTAGGAGCTAATTTATAATCAAGCTTTAAAATTGTAGAATTAAAATTAATTAATTTAATTAAAGTTAGTATAAAAGTGCTGTAGAGTAACAATTAACAGCAGTCTAAATTGTGTTGTTACAGTCTGCACCTTCCATGCACTGTTTTATATTGCAAGAGACACTAACACATTGTCTATACTGCCATGGTAATGAGGTGTCCCATCCAAAATCTACTTCTCATGGTTAGTCCATTCCCTTCTGTAGTGCACATTTGGATGGTTATCATGGTTAATTTACGGTCAATTTACTCCACATTTACTTCAAAGAAGTTGAAAACAGCCAAAGCAACGTATTAAGCGTAAAGCAGAGATATCTGATCCAACATTGAACATTTGTATAGATCTTTTTTTGGTATACTCTACAGGATGGTGAAAAAAGAATTACCCTGCAGCTTCCCTGTTTCTGTGCAATATTGGAATGTGGTTTGCTGGGTCATACTGATGCATTCATGGCCCCTTGGTGAATGCAGCTCTTTCTACTGTCATATCTGCACCATGACTCCAAACAATAGATGTCTAAAGGGACGTTCACTCGATGAATGGCACTCCACAATACATTTAGGTAGAATTCCTAAACTGTATGCCACAATATGAAGTAAGACGTTGAAAAAATTAGTAATCCCCTTAAAAAGTATGTATATATTTTTTACATACAGCTCCTCTACCTTCCAAACCCTTCTGTTAGCTTGGCGTTGACGTTCTCTTGATTCTGGTCATTTGCAATAATATTTGCAATGAACGCGTCTCTTTTCAATTGCCATTGTTCACTTGCGACACAATCCAGGTTTAAGATCTAAATATACCTTACACACTTATTAAACATATGTAAAGTATAACATGTATAGGCACTCAACACTAATGAATGACAATGTAAGTCTGTAACGACTTGTGATCATATATCGCTGCAAGTTTTGAGGCTGGATTGACTGTTGAAGCTAGTTTCTGTTGAGGCTACAACAACCTCATGACCCGGAAATGGAAGTACACTTGGTGATTGTCTAAAACAATATTGTGGGTCACCACAATGAGTTAATTCCATGACAGGAGATATGGGATGTTACACGCATCGATATCTGTATTGGTTGATATCGTAATCGGAAATTGAGAGTTGGAAAGTATCGGCATATCGGATATCAGCAAAAAAATGCCAATATTGGACATCCCTAATTGTCTAGACATGAAACAACACCCATATCCATCCATCCATCCATTTTCTATACCGCTTATCTTCATTAGGGTCGCGGCTATGCTGGAGCCTATCCCAGCTGAGTTTGGGCGGGAGGCGGGGTACCACTGGACTGAGTGTGAATGCAGACATACAAGCATTCACACTCACATTCATACCTGTGGACAATTTAGAGTCGCCAATTAACCTAACATGCATGTTTTTGGAATGTGGGAGGAAACCGGAGTACCCGGAGAAAACCCACGCACGCACGGGGAGAACATGCAAACTCCACACAGAGATGCCCAATAGAGATTCAAACCCTGAACATCCTGACTGTGAGGCCAACATGCTACCCATTCAACCACCGTGCGTCCCTTTACATTTGTATTACCCAAAATAGTACATACTGTATAATGAGAGAAAATAATTTATTTAAGACAATTTACCTTGTTTACTTTAAAACCGGTGGTGGACAGGAAGTGATGTCGGCCATTCAGAGTCGAGTTTTAGCTTCTTGTGGGTTATGGCTAACAGAAACCCGTTGTATTATTATAATTAGGAGTATTAGTAGTGGTTGTAGTAATACGTTATTATTGTGCTGCAATAAAAGCCTGTTGTTCTGATGATCAAGTCTGGTGCTTGTCTCACCAAACAATCAGACACCTAGTGACCAATGTAGAATTCTACATTCACAAGCTGAATTGTGGTCTTAATGGCTTACGTTTGTATTTTAGTTCATTCATTGTATGAAAATGTTTTATCCTGGATAAAAGTAGCATTTGCATAAATATGCATATTTTTTTTACCACAAAAAATAAGGAATTATTAATGAATAATGATTTTTTTGAAAAACCGCGAAAGGGAAAGGGCAATGTTCAAACCGCAATGACTGTACATGTTATGCAATCTTTACAACCTCCATTGCATATTTTAATAGTGAAAATATGAAATGTGAGGTGCAGAGGTGAGGTGCCTTAATGGCGGATAATGATATACCCTTCTACACGGTGCACAGCAACAAATCCAAGTACTGTGTAGAATCTAACCTGCACAGATATTTTCAAAGATTCCTCCCTGTTCCTCTCTCAGCAGGCACCAACATGTTGGAGCAGGTTCTGTCGTTTGGCCGTTCTCTGGTGCGCCGCAAGTTAGTTGACCTCAGCAGCTTGGAGGACTCCAAGCTTTGCCGCTGCCTTGGTACTGTGGACCTCATCGCCCTGGGAGTGGGCAGCACACTGGGTGCTGGGGTTTATGTACTGGCTGGAGAGGTGGCCAAGGGAGACTCTGGTCCCAGCATTGTTATCTCCTTCTTAATTGCTGCACTGGCCTCCGTCATGGCTGGCCTTTGTTATGCAGAGTTTGGAGCTCGTGTCCCAAAGACTGGTTCTGCTTATCTTTACAGTTATGTGACTGTAGGAGAGATTTGGGCCTTTATCACTGGTTGGAACCTGATCCTCTCCTATGTGATTGGTACGTTATTTACTAAATGACTGTCATTGAGTTTTCTAGATGCTGCTGTCTTATTTTGTGTCATCTGTTTTCTCATAGGAACCTCTTCAGTCGCTAGGGCTTGGAGTGGAACATTTGATGAAATGACCGGAGGACACATTGAAATATTTTGTAAAACTTACTTCAGCATGAACTTTCCTGGTCTGGCTCAGTACCCTGACTTTTTTGCTGTGTGTCTGATCCTGCTGCTGTCTGGTAAGATATCAAATAATCACTGGATGAGGAAAAAAACAAGTAATGCGCTGTCATAGATGACCAATGCATCCCGCCAGGCATCATTGTGATGTGCAAAAATATTACATCCATCCAACCATCCAACTTCTTTCCAATTTCATTGACTCATGGGTGCTCTATAAAGACTAGGGATGAGCCAGATACTCATTTTAGACGAGTATCCGTTACGGATAATGCATTTTTGTACAAACCTAAAACGAGTACAGCTCGTCATTGTCCGTAATTGTGATGAAGGAAAATTCTCATTGGATAGCTACTTATGTAGTCCTTCTTCACTTTCTGTGATTGGCCAGTCACACACACCGACCGCCCCTCCCTAAACAGATCTGCTATAGCCAGAGAGAAGAGAGACATGCACAAGCACAATACAGACTGTGACTCTCTGCTTGCTTCGCTTGACTCCAGCTCATGTTATCTATTTAGGATTGTATGATATTTAAAGTTAGTTGGTACATTTTTTTGTTTCGTGATGTAGGCAGTGCATTTGACAAGCTGTAAATGATGTGTGTTGCGTCAGTTACTGCCTGTGTGTTTTTTTCGGTCTGCTTGTACATAACATAACATAACATAACATAACATAACGTATAACATAACATAACATATAACATAACATATAACATAACACATAACATAACACATAACATAACACATAACATAACATAACATAACATAACGTATAACATAACATAACATATAACATAACATATAACATAACACATAACATAACACATAACATAACATAACATAACATAACGTTAGTTGGAAAACTTTGCACTGAACGCGATGCTTTTGAGAAAATTACAGTGAACAAACCTGACTGATTATTTCCCTGTTTGCAATCACTGGATGTTTCCATGAATCACCATCTTCACACAGATCATTAACCAATAATTCAATAATAAAGATTTAATTTACAGATCACTTACACACATATACAATTTGAATCTCAATTTTGAGGTAGTGTTCACCTGTCTGATTTTTGCCACAGTAATATTGACAGTGTGGGTGTACCTTTTAATTTAAAGTTTTAATGTTGATCGTCTTTGTCGCCTTATGCAGGACTCTTGTCATTTGGGGTGAAGGAGTCAGCGTGGGTCAATAAAGTCTTCACCTCAGTCAATGTGCTTGTACTCCTTTTCGTCATCATCTCCGGGTTTGTCAAAGGAAACGCACAAAACTGGAAGATAACTGAAGAATCTCTAGTAAATGTCACCATTGTCGCCAGGTAATTGCATCCATTTACAGTTGTGTGCTGATCTACAGTATAATCCATTGTTTAACTTTCTAAAATGACATTGTGGTTGTTTTAGGAACTTATCAGTGACAGGCAATGTGAGCAGTGATTATGGAGCGGGGGGATTCATGCCGTACGGTTTCAGTGGGACGTTAGCTGGCGCCGCCACCTGCTTTTATGCTTTTGTGGGGTTTGACTGCATAGCAACAACGGGTAAGGCATTTACTGGCATGGGTGTCCAAACTTTTTCCACAAAAAACATTACAACAATTATATCGACAAAGCTTTTTTGCAGCTTTGTTTCATTATTAGTTACAGTATTTCTGTCAATATTTGAGCTTCCTCCTCCTTACATTTTGATGTTTTGCTCTATTTTTCCATTTTTGCTAGTTTTTTTTTTTTTTTTTTTTCTACAATACGTCGTGGGCTAATAAAAAGCAAATGGCCCCCAGGCCACACCTGCGACATCGGTACTTTAGGGAAAAGGATGGTAATGTGCCACCATATTCAGCAGACGGTGCTGATTTACTTTCTCACAAGAATGAATTTCATATTTAACACAGAACATTAATTTTAACTACTAAATTAATGGTGCACTGTATAAATAAACATATAGAATGGATCCCTATAGATTTGTGATTGAATGTTCACAAGACTGCAAATTCACAGATTTTGGGTAATAAAAGTATTACATTTTTAAAGAAATATATAATTTGTTAAATATTTGTAATATAATTTAAAAAATAGTAAACCTTTTTCTTATTTTTTCTTTGAAACTAGGCTGCTTTTTCTGCAGACAAGACCTATTCTCTTACAATAATTTATGAATCTATATTTTTATATTACATTTGTAGTTTAATAATTTCTCATTGATAAACACGTGACAATACAGGTGAACCACAATTACAAAGCCCACATTTTGTACATGTTTATGTATTTTTTTTTGCCATTTCCGAATTGTAACCCCTGCAAAAAGCAGGGTCCTACTTCACACAATAGTAGTGCTGTTATTGGAATAGACATACAGAAGTGGTTGGTACCCCACGATTCCTTCCATATTCAAAGACTGTTTTGCTGCTATAGGTGAGGAGGTGAAGAACCCTCAGAGGGCCATTCCCATTGGCATAGTGGTGTCACTGACGGTGTGTTTCCTGGCATACTTTGGTGTTTCGGCCGCACTCACACTGATGATGCCCTACTACCTGCTGGATGAGAAGAGCCCTCTGCCAATGGCTTTTGAATATGTGGGATGGAGCCCTGCCAAATATGTGGTCGCTGTTGGTTCACTTTGTGCCCTGTCCACCAGGTACCCAACAGATTGTTTTTTTTCATGCAGATGGGATAAATGTGTTATGACTATTTAATCATAATTATGCATGCTGATGTTCTAATAGATTGATTCATGCTGCAAAATCGGACATGGGGGCCGCATTGGTTTCAGATACTGTATCTGCATTGCCTTTTCAAAGCAAATAAATGGCCGATCATGTTCTAGGCAGGTTGGTCTCCAGACTGTACTGTATATGCAGTCCATTTAGAAAATGGTCACAAGCTAAATCAAATCTTAATAGCATCACTAATTAAGGTAGGATGTTGTAAGTACAATGTGCATTAATAGGTTTGTTCCAGGACAGTAGAAAGAGGGATTGTACAACCCAAATAATCAACACTCATCAGCTGCTTTTTCTGCTCAAAAACAGACAAAACAACCAATACTGAGTAATAAATGTTGTGACCAAATGATGGCATCTAAATAAGTCTGGAGCCTTTTGTGCCTTTTTTCCCTGAAGGTTTATTTTGTATTTTTTAGTAGCTCTCTTTCAGAGTTCCTCCCTCAAGCCTTGAGCTTGTCATGTGCATTATTGAATGTATTTAAATTGAATTCGTTTCATTTTGGCCACAGTGTGGTATTAGTGTTTACGTGGTCATTGGCAATTTTACTCTACTGCTGCTTGTTTTTGCAGTCTTGACCCATTTACGATGTTTGGTCATACCATCTAAATAATACAAGAAAAGGAGTGCACCAATTTTTTTTAACACAATGGTCCTAGTTTTACAAAATTTTGTGACCTCCTGGAATCTGTCACTGTTGCAAATGCAAAAGACAATATTCCATCAGAAAAGAAAGGCACATCCATCCTGCTTGTGTTTGCTGTGTGTGTGTTTGCTTTGGGGGTTTTGACTAACGTGTTGCTCTTGCATGTTTCTGCTGTCTCATGCAGTCTGCTGGGCTCCATTTTCCCTATGCCTCGTGTAATCTATGCTATGGCAGAGGATGGGGTGCTTTTCAAAGCCTTAGCCCGAATCAATCCTAAAACGAAGACCCCCCTTATTGCCACTATGACCTCCGGTGTAGTCGCAGGTGAGAACTGTGGGGCGGGGAGCGTCCAAGTTGATCTGATCCACCAATCAACTGTGAAAGACACTGTACACAATCATAACAACAACCCATGAGAACCATTTCCGACAAAACACAAGCAGTGACGCCCTACCATTCCCTCATCTTGTGTTTTCACAGTTGTGTAGGTGATGTGTGTTCTCTCTTCAGTGCCCTCCAACTTAACCATGAACCCTCTTCTCCATAGCCTGTTGGGTGCCATGTTCCCTCTGCCACGCATTCTTTTTGCCATGGCACGGGATGGCATTCTGTTCAAATTTATGTCCAAAGTGAGTAAGAACCAGTCACCTGTGGCTGCCACCATGGTGGCAGGTACCATTGCAGGTAAGATGCCAAGACAAGGATCTTCCTGTAATACAAGCTGGTGGTGTGGACTTCATTTGGCTTGGAATTGTCACGTGGTGTTGGTGGTGATGGCTGCATGTTCAACTTTGTGATTGTTTGCGCAAAGCATGAGAGAAAAGTAATTTTTGTAGCTGGTCACAAGCAGATGATTTTGTTTTTTGGACATCCTTTTGAGATACCAGCTAAGGCTGCTGCTGGCAGGTAGCTACTAGTATACCTTGTGTGAGATGACCATGTAATTTTTTTTACTTTGGGAATATACTTACTTACATTATGTACTGTTTACCTACCAGCTTTTTCCCATATATTGATTTTCATTAATTTGTGGTGGCCCGCCAAAGATACATTTGGACCGCCATAAATACATTTGGCACTATGTTGATTTTTTTGTTTTATATGGCACCTCTTATTCAACCTTGCACATAATGTCATCCCACGCTACATCGCGCCCTCACTCTATTGCTGTATTTCAAAAATTATTTATTTATCACTGTTTTGTGGTTGAATATGGTCTATTATTAGTAAAAGAAAATATGCATATTTAAGCAAATTGTATGTATTTGTGGCCTAAATTAAGCTTTATCGAGCATAAATTGCTTAATGAACAGAAATACAAATAGTATAAGGCATTCAAATGACATAAAAAGAAGTGTAATACAGTACAGTATGTGTGACTTGTGTGCGCCTTTAAGATGAGAGGCCTGGGAAGTGACTTGTGTGACCTCAGCTGGCTAGAGTTGACTGTTAGCTGAGTTCTAGAAGGTGGTTAGCGGTACAGTAGGGAGTGGCCGACAGCAGCTCCTGTGTCAATGTTTACTGCATATGTTCTCTGCTTAGTAGATAAAATGATTGAAGTGCATTGTGAGTCTCTCCTTAACCATAAACCATAAACAGCGGCAGTAGAGTGTTGTTCTACACTAGGGTTGTGTCAAGGTGGCATTCAAAATAACTGCTGTTGCAAAGAGCAGCAGACATGCACTGAACAGCTGAGATCAACTCCACCCTACCATCAGCTGCAAGAGAAGGAGACAAGAGCACCACCACCAGTGTATCACATCAAACAACACTCAGGAGGGACATTATGTCTGCTGTTTCATCAGCTGAGGGAAATACAATTCAGAGGTCCATCTCAATAAATCAGATATTGTGAAAAAAGTTTTTTGATTTAAATTTTTGCAGTTCATTTTGTGGGAACCAGTAGTTTACAATATCCAACATTTTCCTATTTTTCACATGTTGAGATACTGAATTTGGGGTTTGTATTAATTAATTAAGCTTTTTTAAAAATCAAGAAAATACTTCACTCAGTGTGTAATGAATTTATACAATAGTTTTACTTTTGGAATTGGACTACTAAAATAAAAAAACTTTTCAAAGTTATTGAGATGAACCTGCATAGCTTTTTTTGGTGTGGAATTGACTGCATGAAATATGCCTGCAAATGTATTGACTGCTTTTTGGATGTGTTGGGTAAAATTTGGGCTTTTCAAAGTGTGAGGTGGGACTCCCTGGGAGGCATCACAACCCTAAATATATATTACAAACCTACTTAACTAGCCCAAAGTTCCTGGAGTAAATGCCACAAAACATGCTCCATAAAATCACTTTTTTAGAGGGTAAGGGAGATCCCGGCTATATTACAGTATATGCTCTGATATATACACTTTGAAAACCCCTGCTATATTCTGTTGTCATCTGCTTTGTTTTTGTAAAAGCCTGTTTACGTTCTAATGTGCTAATTGTGTTGTTTTTGCTTGCCTCAGCCATCATGGCTTTCCTGTTCGACCTCAAAGCTCTCGTCGACATGATGTCCATTGGAACTCTGCTGGCCTACTCTCTGGTTGCTATGTGTGTGCTGATTCTCAGGTGGGTAAACAACGTCAAGTTTTATTTTTGTAACACTGCGGCACTTTTTTTAAGCCGCAGGTATGATTACCACGTTCTATAAATTCTTGTGACTCTAGCAACTTGCTATGTAAAAGCTGTGAATGTGACTATTATATAAAAGTGAAGGGGTGGTCAGTGTTGCTAAAAAAAAAAAAAAAAAGTAACATCAAAATGAACATGGTATGTATTTTAGTATGAAGCAGTTAGCCACCGCTTGGGAATGAAAACATGTATTTAAGTGACTAGTGGACGCATTAAAGGACATTCAAAGCAGCATGCACGCATTACATTGTGTAACCAAATTAGCCAATAATCAAATTAAAATTACTTTTATATGTATGAAATGCGGTCCTTGTTGAGTATTCAATGTACATGTTTCAAAATGTGATGCAATTTCATAATTCTCCATTAAAACACCTTACTAGAGACCAATCTCCTGCACATGAATTTTGTCATTAAGATTGTTGCGTGGTGTTTTCCTTCTTGTGTGAGTTTAAAGTGAAATTAGATCACATTCCTCCTACAGATGTGACATTTTTAAAATTCCATACTTTTCCTAGACCCGGTAAATAGATTTCTTGATTAAAAAAAAGCCGATGCTCCTTCACATCAAGAAGGGCTCGGGCATCCTCCAGGACGCCTACCTGGTGAGGTGTTCCAGGCATGCCCAGCCGAGAGAAGACCCCGGGGAAGACCTAGGACACATTGGAGGAATTACGTCTCACAGCTGGCCTGGGAACGTCCTCCCGGTAGAACTGGAAGAGGTGGCCAGAGACTGTTGCCCCCGCAACCCGGACCCAAATAAGCGGAGGAAAATAGAATGGAATGGACTGGCGACCAGTCCAGCGTGTACCCTATCTCTCGCCCAAAGCCACCTGGGATAGGCTCCAGCATACCCCAATAACTCTAATGAGGATAAGCAGCATAAAAAATGGATGGATGGCTTATGACTAAGCAATGTAGCTCATAGAAAGAGAGTATGAGTACCAAATATTTTTTGAGATTCATCGCTCACTGTGTGCTCTAACACGAACATCTTAAAGAACAACTTTGAATACTTTGAAGTCATATCATCAGACCTGCGTGACATGGGTCACCACTTGGTGATAAATTGGATTACATGGCAGGGGAGGATGCTGGACAGACCTGGGAGGCCCAAATGTGTAGTGCTGGGAATGTCTGGCAGAGTCTTCTGTTCATCAAGTCTTCAACTCTTACCTCAAGTAAAGCTTCGCCGGTCAAGGATAATCAGTACAAATGGGTTTTGCTGAGGCAGCCAACCAGAGCTGCGACCGCGAGCTGGTTGATGCCAGTTGTGGCAGTAAGCCCCAAACCTGATGGAGGATGCCAGAGGTCAGGGCTGCCGTCAAACTGAAGACAAAGTCCTATCAAGCATGGATGGCTTGTGGGGCTCCTGAAGTAGCTGAGATATAACGGGCAGGGGAAGAGTGACCGGAGGGTGTGTTCCAACTCCTCACACTACTCAGCCTCCTGGGAAAGTTGATTCCATGGTGCTGGAGAGAAGGGTATGACTTCTCTTTGTCACCAATTCTGTTCATAATTTTCATGAACATAATTTCTAGGCGCAGCCAAGGCATCAAGAGTCCAGTTTGGGGGACTCGCAAACAATGTTGTTCTTATGGTCTCAATGAGCTGTGGCCTTCAGTGTTTACTGGGGTGGTTTGCAGTTGAGTGAGAAGCTTCTGATGAGAGTCAGCACCTCCAGATCCAAAGCCATGGAAAAGGGTGGCTTGCAACCTCCAGGTTGGGAGTGAGGTCTTGGCCTTCAAGTATCTTCCACAAGTGATGGAAGATTTGAGCGTGAAGTTGGCAGGCCAGTTGGCGCAGTGTCTGCACTAATGCGGTCGCTGTCCGAGACTGTTATGGTGAAGAGAGAGCTGAGTTGAAAGGCAAATCTCTCAACTTACCGGTCGATCTCTGTTGCTGCCCTGACTTATGGTCTTGGGTTTTGGGCTTTGACTGAAAGAACAAGATTGCAGATACAAGCGGCTAAAATGAGCTTATTCCGTCAGGTGGCTGGGCTCACCCTAGGAGATAGGGCGAGGAGCTCAGTTATCCTGGAGGGGCTTCAAAGTAGAGTCCCTGCTCCTTTACATCAACAAATAAGGAATGAAGTAAGGAAGACTGACTGCCGAACAGTCTGGCTCAAAGTCAGCTGGCATAGTCTCCACCATACCCCAGGAACCTTAGTGAGGACAAGTGGTAGAAGAACATGATAACTGCATGCATATAAATAATATGCACCTTGGGATTGACCAACAACCAAAAAAGTATGCCAAAGTCTTATGTACTTTCCCCTCCAGGTACCAGCCAGATGGTGCTCTGGAGCGGCGAGGAAAAGGTGGCTACAAGAAGGACTACCTGCCATCTGTGGAGGGCGAGTCTGAACTCACTGAATCAGAATCGCACCTGAACAACCTCAAAGCAGGCGGCTCAGCTTTGGAGACAGTCCTCCACCCGCCTGCATCACCCTCAGAACATTCATCTGGTATAGTCAACGTGGCCATCTCTGTACTAGGTGAGATATTTTATCATAAATGTCACTTTTACAAACAGGAGATAAAAAGTTCAAATCCCAGCACTGCCCCTTTTTTTAAATTATCCAATATTTTAGTGTTTGAGCTTGTTGACTGAGTCGATTTTTGCAATGTCACCACTCTTTTTTAGACACACATTGACGTAACATTGTTACACTTGTGTGTGTCCAAACACAGTGCTGCTGGTGTGTGCGCTCAGCTATCTGACCACTTACCACATCGAGTCCATTTGTGCTCTGAAAGTGTGGATCCTGGCGTCGGTGACTGCATGTCTCCTCATCTTCAGTGGATGTGTCTTCATAATCTGCAGGCAGCCTCAGACCACTCAAAAGGTTTCCTTCATGGTATGTATATCCGCCACACAAACTGAGGCTGCGCACACTGAACTGATTTTGTGTGTGTGTGGTCCCAACAGGTGCCCCTTTTACCATTTCTGCCGATTCTGAGCATCTTTGTTAATATTTACCTCATGGTTCAGCTGAGTGGAGACACTTGGATACGTTTCACAGTGTGGATGGCCCTTGGTGAGTCCCTTTCCCTAAATGAGTCCCTCTGTAGAAATACATAGACAGCCAGGTTTCCATACATTCCATGCATTTTTTTTCCACTTGTGGTTGACTGGAGGGGACATGCATGGCAAAAGTTCTGCTGATTATACTAAAATGTGAACTTTTCTGGTGCTTTCCTGCCTACACTTCATGAACACAAGATCACAAGTGGTCGAGGTACAGATTTCTTGAAAAAAAAAACAGTTACACGTGCTGATAGCTGCTAGAAAGTCAAGCTAACTGACTAACTGCTAAAGTGTCAAGTGGTTGCCTAGCAACAATGCCAAACCAAAACAATAAAAAATAATTCTCTATCACAACGCGAAATGATACTGGCCCTAGGATTCAAAATCAGAAATAGGGTCAATCTTGCTGTCGGGTGAGGAAGATTTGACATGACATATTACTATTACTTACTGTTATTATACTATTATTTACCGTTATTATACTATTACTTACCGTTATTATACTATTACTTACCGTTATTATACTATTACTTACAGTTATATATATTTTAAAATCGTGGTAGACTTATGCTGTACATTTCACTATACAATATTTATAAATTATTATATATCAACTTGAATGAGATCTCTTGTCTGCAGAAAAAACAGCATTAGGGGAAAAAAATACCTACGTCCCATCTCATCAAGGTTAACCATTTGTACACTCCTCTCAGGGTTTTTGATCTACTTTGGCTACGGTATGTGGCACAGTGAAGAGCGCCAGCGCCAGCGCCTCCACCCGGACTCTGTAGCCAGCAGCAGCATCACTCAAGAACACAAGGCCACCAGGGCAAAAGAGGCGGGCTCAGCCGCAGTACAAAAGGAGCAAGAGCAGCTCATCCGCCCAGAGAAGACCAGTCAGTGTTAAAGTTCCGCACGTTAGTGCTAGTAGGCCGCAAGGTGACATAGAGAACCACAATACATGCACCTATGCCTTGATGCTCTTGTATGAAGGGCACCACCAATGTGGGCCTAAGTATATTCAGTCTGTGAAAGCCATGTCAGTATTTCGTGTCAGCGGTCACATGAGGAGGATCTGCTGTCGTCATTGACTGTGATGGACTCAACACTGCAGACATTGTGTTTTATGGAGGATGTCATGGAGCACAATGGGAAGGACAGGTAACACACTGGAGAGTGAAATCCCTCAGTGCACGACTGAGATTTTTAATAAAAACATTGCTTGTTTGGGATGTAGTGTATTAATATTAGCAGGTTTGTTTATACTTTGAGTTCCTAAATTCCTTCCGTCATTCAATGGCCTGAGTGTATTGCCCAGGTTTTGATGTTCTGTGCTATAGTTTTGTATGTCTGCACACAAGCCACAACATGAGGCACCGGTCCAATCTAAAGAGAACAGAGTAAAGAGCTATAACTAAGAATTCTACCTAAAATAATAATGTTCACTTTTGATTGCGTGATATTTACAATGCTTTTTAAAATATTATAGTTTCCAACTTTGAGCGGTATTTATAATATTTCGTTTCGAGAGGTCAGAGAAAAACTAGAACGTATAAACACCGAAGCAATTTTCCCATAGGAAATAATGAAAATCCATTCCTGACATTCAAAATGATAATAAACAAAAAAATATATTTTTTTGGCTCTCATTAGATTGTGCGGTTGTACTTGTGAGTGTAATTTAAAGCACTTTCATTATTATAGATTGCACAACGCTAGGGAGGTGTTGTCAATCATTATATTTTGATGTATTTGCTGCACGATAGTTTCATTTGATTACTTCTGTAGCGATACATCGGTTTAGTTTGATTTCTTTTTGTTGTATTTTACAGGACACTGCTTGAGTTTAAGCTTTTGAGTTACACTACGCAAAAAAGGTTGGGGATATTGAGCTTTTTTTGGGTGAAGATTTCAGATCAAGGTAAAAAGAATATTAATGGATGAGATTCAGATAGCGCCTTAACACAGTGAACCCATTAATCATTTACTCAGTCACACACTGGGGGTAAGGGTCTACATCTGTAGCCCTGCTGGTGAAGCTTAACGCAAAGGTGGCTGCCAATTCACGCCTACGGCCTTGCAAACCACCACCAAACATTCAATCATATTCATACTTTTGGGTAGCACTGGAGGCAAGGTGGGTCAAGTGTCTTTCCCAATGGGACGGATGAAGCGTGGATGGCACCACTAACCATTTGGTTTTTGGACAACCGCCGGCCAAAATGCATCTTTTACAGGTGAACTCTGTCTGACCTTCTGTGAACTTTTGAGTGCACATAGTCCAACTGTTCGATGTTTCAGTACCTACTTGCTGTAGCAACGGAGCATCATTAACTTTTTGTGAGTAGTGTGGCGCAAAAAAAAGGGCATCCTGTTAGTGTAACATAACAATGTATTGTCTGTGTATTCTTCGATGCTGTCACTAATGTGTTTATTATTATGTTTCAGCTGTTATAGTCTGCATGTTAAGACTGGTATTTGAAACCGTATATGGCTAATGTAATCTTCATGACATATTGTCTGGGATGTCTTTATTCAGCCTGTGTAACTTCATAAAATGTGAACATGCTTTATACGTGTTTTCCTCCTGGCTTTTAAGAGTCTGACCTGTCATAAATTGACTCCTACACTGACATTAACATCCAGGGATGTGGATTTCAAGTAAGTCGCAAGTCTTCAATCCCAAGTCTCAAGTAATGATGTGCAAGTCTAAGTCAAGTCAAGTTTGAAGACATAGGCTTGGAATGGTATAATCCTTACATGTCATAAGCACTATTAAGTGTTTACCAGATAAAATACCATGACCTCGTTATTTACAAATGCAAATGAATTCTCCACGGTAGCGTGTTGACACATCCCGGTGTTAATCACCGCCACTCTCTAGCAGGCTGGTGCTCACAGAAATATAAGCCACCCCCTCGTTGTTTGTTTTTCAATCAGGCAGATTCTGTGGGAAAGTATGTTGTCTTGCTGGAAATGACATAATAAAGTTCATGTTAGTTGAAGACTTTGAATGGAGAATGGAGTATTTTTAAGTCATCAGACTACCGCCTGAGTCAAGTCCCAAGTCAAGTCAAGCCCGAAGTTAATACAATTGTGACTTTAGTCCCCACCACCTTACCCAGACTGATTCCTTTACACTCTTTCTTCTGGTTCAGCTCAAAGGTGTTGGATAGCATTAAGTTTTTGGTTCAACACCAAATTTATCTCAGCACGCTGTACGGACCTTACTTTATGCACGGGGGTACAAGTTTTGCTGGAACGGGAAAGAGTCACCAAGCACGAAGCATATTATTGAAAGGGTCTTAGTCAGATGTAGAGTTAAAATTCGGGGTGAAAAACTTGATCCAATCAAAAAAGGTGGATAAAAAGTGACAGAGAGGCTGACGCTGGTGTATACAGTACCATACCAATATCAACTAAAACATCACTCAACTAAAACATCCCTCAAAGAGCCCAAACGCAATGTTAAAGAATCCTTTGAGAAGTTCCTGGATCCGGCCAGTGATCCGTATCACCCCCGCAATTTCATCAGTTCTTCTATATTCCATTTTTGACAATTTCTGAAAATTCCATCCAAAACCATTAATAATAACTACTCAAGACTGTTGTCAGAAACGTCTATGATGGCGTGTTAGTATAATCTAACATTACAAGATTAAAAGTCGTAATTTTACAAGAAAAAAAGTCTTAACCTTTGACCCAGGCCAAAGGTCACACAAGTCCCCTGTGTTTATGGCTGTCTCTAGCAATGCCTGTTAACATGTTAAAATAATCAGATTTCCAGAATAGAGTTGTATATATACCCTGATAACGTCTTACATTTACCAGAAAAAGCTTGCAATATGACGGGAATTAAAGTCATAACTTCCCTTTACTGTATAGGCATTGCCTGAGACCGCTATGAAACAGGGAGCCTTATGTTGGGGGGAGGGTACTAGAGAGTACCGGTGAGATCCATTCTTATCGGTTTGTGACCAGCCGCTGTTTTTCTGTCCCGTTAGAAATAAAAGCTTCGTGAGGCAAGAGGAAAGTTTCCTTCTGTGCCTGAGACAGCTACGAAAAGCGGGGCTTATGTGAAGGAGGCGGGTACGTGAGGGTACCGGTGAGATGATGCTAACCCAAGCTAACCTGTTTGTGCCCAACTGCTCTGTTTTATTGTCCCATTATGAATAAAAGCTTGTCTAAAGCCAGAGGAAACTTTCCTTTCTTCCCGAAGAACTGCGCTATATTTTCCTTCTGACAAGTATGTCACAATGACACGTAATACTACGACTTTTTTCGCGTAAAATTACAAAGTTTTTGAAAAAAGAAAGTTATAATAGTACAAGATTAATAGTCGTGATTTTTGCGAGAAAAAATTCATAAATTTACACAAAAAAAAGTTACCAAAAAATGTCTTTATTTTTTGAGAAAAAATTGTTATGATAAAACTTGTAGTTTTACAAGATTTTAAAGTCGGGATATTAGGTATCTTTTTGTCATACGTGTCAGAGGGAAAATATAGCATAGTTCTTCGGGAAGGGGGAGACTTCCCTCTGGCTTTAGGCAAGCTTTTATTTATGACGGGATATCAAAACAGAGCGCTTGGGCACAAACAGGTTCACATGGGCTAGGCTCCCCCTCCACATAAACCCTCGCCTTTCATAGTTGTCTCAGGCAAGGAAGGAAAGTTTCCTTTTGCTTTAGGAGGCTTTTATTTATAACAGGACAGCAAAACAAAGCAGTTGGGCACAAACAGATGATCTTGTGTGACCTTTGGCTTGGATCAAAGGTAATATTATGACATTTTTTCTTGTAAAATTATGACTTTTCCCTGTAAAAGTATGACTTTTTCTCATACAATTCCGATTTTTAATCTCAAAATCTTAGTTTTTTGGTGTGGCCCAAGACTCACTATAGGGGAATCCACACAAGTTTTTCATGTGAAATGGCATTTTTTTTGCGTGGGTAGAAAAAGATGTATTTATTATTTGTTTATTTTTATTTTCATTTTTATTTCACCAAGCACCGAAACTTAGAGGATGCCTTGGGAGGAGGGGGCAGATGGAAGATTGATAGATACTTTATTAATCTCAAAGAGACATTTCTAGCAGCTCTGCAAAATTGTGTTTAAACACAAAACCACTTAATCAATAAATAAACAAAACAACCAAGGCAAGACGTGAGAGATAAGAAAAATAAGAAAATAGAATAAAAATAAGTAAATAAATAAATGGGCCGCACGGTGGATGAGTGGTTAGCACATTGGCCACACAGTCAGGAGATCTGGAAGACCTGGGTTCAAATCTCCGTTGGGCATCTCTGTGTGGAGTTTGCATGTTCTCCCCGTGCGTGTGTGGGTTTTCTCCGGGTACTCCGGTTTCCTCCCACATTCCAAAAACATGCATGTTAGGTTAATTGGCGATTCTAAAATTGTCCATCGGTATGAATGTGAGTGTGAATGGTTGTTTGTCTATATGTGCCCTGCGACTGACTGGCGACCAGTCCAGGGTGTACCCCGCCTCTCGCCCAAAGCCAGCTGGGATAGGCTCCAGCATCTCCGTGACCCTAATGAGGATATGCGGTACAGAAAATGAATGAATGAAATAAATGAATATGGAACAGCGCACTTTACATTTGTAGGGCAATAATACAAAATAAATAATAATACATAACCTGGTAAAAAGTCCAGTCCTGTGTGTGTTTTTATTGCTACCCATCTGTTGTGTTGAATCGGATTGTAGAGTTTGTTGGTGAAATGGGTCTTGATTTGGGTAGCGACAGCACGCTGAAGGAGGTTTGGTATGGGCCTAAAGGTATTGAGATCATTGGGAATGAGTCCTGGTTTCTTGAGCACGGGGGTAACGGCAGCCAGTTTGAGATACAGAGGTACAGTAAAGAAGTTAAGAGAGGAGTTTATAATTGTAGTGCCTTTTGGGATTATTGCAATACTCTCACATGGCAACCATTGTCCCAATTTGGGACTTCAGTTGATTGTACAAGAGTGTGTTATCCAGATGAGGGCGCTAAAGGACGTTTCTGTCTGTGTAGTCTTGAGTAGAGAGAGAGGAAACAGAAGTCCACTGAACCCACTTTCTCTTCCCTCTCAGTCTGTCAGAGGGATGGAGCTGAAAAGCTGAAGGGTGTAGCTGGAGCCTGCAGAGTTCCGGCAAAGCTCCGAATCTGACCTCCTTTCCCACCGAAGCCTCTTTAAAAGCTGCCTGAGAGGAGACTTTGGACTTAACATCCAGCCCACCATGAAGCTCTGTGTGGTGCTTTGCTTGGCACTCTTTTGGATGGAGCTCCATCTTGGTAAGCCATACGATTTGTAACCTGCGGCAAAAATGTTGGTTATCATGAGGAACTGGACCAGAATATTTGATTGTCACCTGTATTTTCAAAGGGTGCACGGTCACACAAGCCGTTTTCAGTGCACTCGGCACATTAGAATTAAGTTTTTGCACAGTGTTTCTGCAGATCAACCTTGGGCATGAGCTGTATCCGCAACAGCCGTTTGTTATTAGGCGACCTTTCTTGGCAGCTCTCATTCATCCTTCATGGAAGAATAAAACAAATTCTGGGATTGTGCAAGGTTATTCCCCTGCTCTGCTTTGCTCAGTGTTCACTGAGAGAAGCTGGCCACATGTGCACATGTTGCTGCAGACCCTTCCTGCTCAGATGTTATTACAGCTGGTGGAAACACAAAAGTAGGCCTACAGTGCAGAAGGGAACTACTCCTGACAAAATGTCAAAGTTGTTGCTTTACAGTAGATATTTGCTAAATTGGCTCCTCTTCTCCTTCTCACAGGTGCCTGCCAACAAGCCAACAAGAGAAGAAAGGATGCAGGCGAGAACCGCATCAGGCCAGGAGGGAAACGGGGGAAGATGCGTCATCCCAAACTGAAAGAAGGTGGAGGGAGAGGCCACACCCTGCTGACACAGGTGTTGGAAAAGGGCCGCTTCCTGCGTCTGGGCCAGAGCACCATTCTGACCCCAGGAAACAACTTGGAGCTGCGCTGCAAAGGCAGTAAGATCGGTTGGTCTTACCCTTCCTACCTGGACACGTTCAACGACTCACGTCTCAGGTGATGCATGGCCCAGTTTGGGCTTTATGATGTCCCTTTACTCCAGTGGTTCTCCGTTATTTTCTGTCACGACCCCCACAGGGGACAGAAATGTTTTCAGCCCCCCGTTGAGTTCAGATGGATACTATTTTGTACTGTACAGACTGAACTCGAAACTGAAACCAGGAAAATGCAACAAAATGGAGAGTTGTGAAGCATACAAGCATACTCAAGAGTCAGATTGCATGTTGAGTACAATAAATTTGTACATGTTGGCAGTTCTGTACTAACATTAAAAAGTACTCCCTGCCGCGCCCGCCCCACTGTTTGAGAAGCACTGCTTTACACTAACGTTAATGTTTACCACATTTAGCATCACACAGAGCGACAAGTACAGTCAACTCATCCTGATGTCGCCCTCTGCTGCCGACACCGGAAAGTACAGCTGCTACGTCATCGTGTGTGATGGTACTGAGTGCCAAAAGGACCACGACCACGCGTATGCATCCCACATCTATTTTGCAGGTGACCCAACTGTCATCAGAACACATTCAACAAAAACAACACAAAACATTTTTACCTGCTACACTATGTGGGTATCAAATAATAAGCTACACTCATCTCTACCCCCACAAGGCATGCTGGGTAACTTGTTACTCTCTCTCCCAGCACTTGAAGACTCTGCTTCCTAAATAACCAATATTTTCAAATTGTCCTCATAACGCCTCTTTAGTTGTGTGAGTGACAGGGAGAAAAGCTCGCATGCAAAGAGAGGTAATTTGATGCATGCACATGTGTAACTCTGTAGACACCGAATAAAAGGTACGAGAGACCGAACGTCCTGTTTTCCTAATTCATTCTGATGGTTTGGATGCCATGTGTCTATTTTTCCCCATCAGACAAGGACAACGTCTTTGTCCCATCGGACATCCACTTCCAGATCGTATACCTACGCCCGGACAAGCCCGCCGAGGTGCCATGTCGCGTGACCACCCCGCATGCCACAGTGTCACTGCACAGAGAAGTCCCTCCCGAGGAGATACCTACAAACGGGACGGAAGTGACTTACGACCCCATCAAGGGATTTATCCTGCAGAGACCCAGCCTAGAGTATCAGGGGGTCTTCTACTGCAGGGCCGTGGCCAAAGGAACACCACAGATCTCCACTAAATACCAGCTGCTCTATGTAGAGGGTAACTACGGCTTCACTTGTCCACATACTAGCTCACAGGTCAAATTGAGGAGATATGCAATTCTATTACAAGGAGAACCATTCTTTTATGTTTCCTGCTGTTGACAGTTCCCAGTAGTCCGCCATTTGTGAGCCTGCAGGCTTCTTCTGAGCTGGTGAGTGGAGGTGACGACATCAACATGACCTGCAGGGCGATGGGGGAGCCTGATGTGGACGTGAGCTTCACCTGGTCTTATCCTGGGCAGGTGAGTCACTTCATGACATTATTAGACATTTGCAGTATTTCATTTAAGGTTCTCTCCCCATCGTACAGTATTTCACTTGCAGGAGGCATTGATTTAGTGAAATACATCCTAAAACATAACAGCTCCTCAATGCATGCCTTCACATACAGTATTTGAAGAAGAAAATATATTTTCTTAGTTTAGCATTTTCTTTCTTTCTTTCTTCCTTCATGGCAGCCAGAATAGTGAAACAAGTATTTGATCCTCCAACAAAACATAACAAGTACTCTTGCTGGCAAGCACAGAGGTCAGATATTTCACCAGGGGTGTGTACATCTCAGGAGGGATTTTGGTCCACACGTCAGTATGGCTGCTCGATACTCGCCAAACCCTTACAATTTTGAGTTGGTCTTTTGGCTTTTAAACTCCCTCTACATATTCTCTCTGAGATTAGGGTCTGGGTGATTGCTAGGCCACTCCAAGACCTTAATGTGCATCTTCTTGAATCACCTTTGTTGCTTTGGCTGAATGCTTTGGGTCATTTTCATGCGCGACCCATCTAGGATCCATCTTCAGAATTCTCAAAGATTCTATGGTACATGAGCCTGTCATCAACCCCTCCGTGTGTTGAGGTCCTCTATTTCCTTAGGGAGCTAAACAGCATGTGTCCACCGCCATGTTTGATAGTAGGGATGATGTCCTTTAGGTCATAATCAGCATTTTTCTGCCTTCATGGCAAATGGAATTAAAAATCAAGTGCACATTCAAATTTATTTGTAATCTTCATATTTGTAAGCGCCAAAGCACAACAGCAGGCATGTCACGGCACGTCACACATAAAGGTCACAGAGAACCAACTGAAACACCACATGAGCAAGCACTTGGCGACGGAGGCGAGGAAAAACTCCCTCTGGGGAAGAAACCTTGGACAGAACCCAGGCTCTGTGGGGCGGCAGTCTGTGTCGACCAGTTGGGCTGAGATATAAAAATAATGAGACCTGGTAGATCAAGACAGAAGTCTTAGACCCAGGAACGTAAGAGAAATGTCTAATACATATCAGCATACCAAGGGTCACTTCTGACTGCATGCTTTGGCAAAGATGTGGGCTTTGAGTTGAGCTTTAAATAATGAGAGGGTGTCTGCCCCCCAGACTAAATCAGGCAAATGGTTTCATAAAAGAGGAGCCTGGTAACTAAAGGATCTACCTCCCATTCTACTTCTAAGGATTGTAGGAATCACAAGTAATTGTAAATTCTGTGAGCGCAGTGTTCTACTGGGTTGATAGGGTTCTAGTACTGGTGCCTGACCGTGTAGTGCTATGCGAGAAGGATAATTTTATTCTCAATTTTAAATTGATATGATCTCTTCTTCTGGATCCAGTTAAGACTCGTATGGCAGAATTTTGGACTAACTGAAGGGTCTTTAAAGATTTCTTAGGGCAACCTATTAGCAAAGCGTTAAAATAATCCAACCTGGAAGTCACAAAAGCATGAAGTTTTTCTGCTTCTGGTAGTGGCTGGACTTTTCTGATTTTTTTTTGTACGCGGTAAAATGCTATTCTTGGCAAATTTTTGTATTTGGCAACTAAAGGAAAGGTCCTTTGATGCCAGACATCTAAATTTTGGTCCTGACCACATATTCTCCCAAGCCTAGTCTGAATCACTCAGTTGTTCACTGGCAAACTTCTCTACATGTTTTCTTAACCTTGCAGACACTGCAGGATCTGTTTTTCTATTGTGCTCCCTTGAAATTATTTAGCAGCTCCCAGATATAATTCTGACATGTATCTGAGCTACTGCAGTCTGAACGATAAGGTTGCATATATCGTCACTGAAAAGCGGGTTTTGCCGTGCAAGACTTGGACAAAAAGTACTCACCAAAAGTTATTTTAGCCAGTGAGCCGGCTCCCATCAAGTGAGTCCACAACCAGTCCTGGCTCCGAACTCCACCCACGGATGTCACAGCAAGGTCTCAATCAACTGCCAAAGCTAAAAGTATTTCCCTCTTTTTTATTAATCTTAATGATATGGTTTAGAAACTTAACTACCATTGCACAATCTTTGAAACTTCCAGAAACACGGCAAGGAGACCACAAAATGAGGCAATGTTTAATTCCATGCTTTTGCACACGCTTATCACTTACCAAATTTACAAGTCACATTTTTTTTAGTAATGTGAACAATCACATGAAATATCTTAAATTTTTACCAAAATTAAAAATTTAGCAATATCCTGCAATATGAAGACAGGCACACATAACTGGTCAATGGGAGTCAAAATGCTTATTTCGCTCAATCTTATATAAATGTATAACTTTTCTTTTTGTTGTTGATACAATTAACTGTTCCTCTCACTCTTACAGACAACATTAACTTCATAAAGCAATAATATTTTCTTTGATTTTTTATACTTGTAATCTAGAACAGTGGTTCTCAACTGGTTTGGCTGCAGGATCCACCCCCCCCCCCCTCCATAACAGGCAGTGACCCAAGTTATGAAAACAATTCAACTCAAACCTCACAAATATCTTAATATTTAAAAAGGGACTGTTGGCAACACAACAAATGCTGGCTCTTAGGTGGAGCGCTCGTCTCCAACGGACATCTGTAGCTGTTTGTCGTTATATTCAGAATGTCAGTCCCCAAATGCTCAAACTTGACAAAGTCGCCCATAAAAGGGATCTTGTGGCAGACAATAATGCAAGGTGCATTCTAGGACATCGGGTCATTACATTATTTTTTAAAAAGACCTGCAAAACACTTTTTGGGTCATTACCCACCAGTTCAGAATCACTGATTTATAATGTATTATCTAATGTAGCTACTTTTATTGATGACCTGATGTTCAGGGCCAGCGTCCAGTTCATATCCAGACTTCATGGAGGCTGGTCAACAGAGGACGCGGGCAAACTACGCGCATCACCCAAAGCGTCATGAGTGTTGAGGACATGGAGACCATCGACTTTGGAAAGTACACCTGCAAAGCCAAGAACCAGCACGGCGAGACACTTGTGACAATCAGCATCATGCCCAAATAGCCTGTTTATGCTTATGTTGGTCTAGTCATAACATGTATAATAAAGCTATACTTTGCTGAGTCAACACCGCTATATTGAAAGTGAACTCCAACAATTCCAACCAAGCTGACTGATGGAGCTGAGGCGTGTTACCATGACGACAATGTTGTGCTCCTCATCACTTCAAATACTACACAGCCACTGTGCCTTTCTGATTTAAAAGAGTGATGCAGGAAAAGAAAACCATGAAAAGCCCTGAGAGCTTTGCTGTGGCTTTGTAGCGCGCCACAAGGAGCAGAATCTGTTTTAAAAGTTGAAAAGTTTGCCAGGCTAACATCCTAATGTGCTCCGTATGTGGAATGTCTTACGCAGGCCCAGAACATGTTTTGTTTTAGTGCTGTTTTTTCCACTATCTCTCTCTCTTTCTCTCTCTGCAGTGATGATCTGCAGCAAACTCAAAGGACTTACCAAGTCATACAGCAAGAATAGAGTTTTGTTACCACAGTGCAAATATAAAATTATATACTGCAAGTAAACCAAAAAAAGTCAATCTTTAACTCTTGAGGTGAACTATATCAGGTTTAAAACAAAACTTTATTAATTGCATATGACAAACAGGGTCAACACACCAATAATAGTATTTTCACACCAATTCCATTTTGGAGAGAATTCCAAGATGCCGTGCTTTCTTTAAAGCTGCATTTTTAACTAAGAGGAGGCAAAGCTGGACAAGACACGAACACACGCATATAATGTGGAATGGTCCCTTGGGTAAAACAAACAAAAAAGGGGAAGGCCACCAGGTTTTAGGCTGCAAATTCTAAGGGCGATTATGCACCTGCCACAACAGCTAATAGAATAACGACTGATTAGAGCAGCACGTCTGGTATCACGACCGTTGAGCAGGTCAATCGTGCACAGAACAGTGAAAGGGTGCATGCAGTGTGTGAGTGCTGACTCCAGTGGATACAAGGAAGAAAATAGTGTTTCATGACAAATCCTGAGATTCCTTTCACTGCCCCTCCCCACAGCTCCTCCACAGACGTGACAGCCAGAGAACAATGTGGCCTTGCTTATTAAGTGCTTGTGTGCATCATTTTTACAGTCTGTGTCTCTGTGGGTAGTGTCTGAAGAAGCCGTCCCCACCATGAGGGGGGACTTCAACAGGACTGCTTGCTTCCTGGAAGCAGGGGGGCCGCCGTTATCTGGGCGAGAGAGGGGGAGGAGAACATGTGCCAGGACTGCGAGGTGATTGGAAGATGAAGGAGTGGGAAGGAGACATAGAAGTGGGGGACACCTTGTGAGGGCTGCTCAGGTCTCCGTTGTGGAGCTTCCACAGCAGCTCTTCATTCTCCATGGACAAACGCTTGTTCACCTTGGACTCTTTCTGGAGGGATTCCTGCAACATGGCCTGCTCTGTGGACAACTGCCTGCAGGCCAATAACACATCAGCTTAGACAAGCCAACCACACACCGCTGCTGCCTATTCAAACAGAATGTTTGGAGATGACCACTAAACATGTTCTGGATTTTTTTTCTGCACTCACTACACAAGGGGATGCTGGCATTGTATTAAACTGTCAACAAATTGTTTCAAACAAGATTTGAACGCATCAAATAAACCATATCAGCTAGAGTAACATCTTATTTACTCTTGTACATGCATCCTGCATGTAAATTAGCTACAGTGTATACCATTTATAGAGGCTGGCTAGCTCACAGTATGATTTCACTGGATAAAAACATTGACAAAAGGTAAAATATGTGGTTAACTTTCTAACAGTATAAGGAAACTGTTGGGGGTCACTTCTTACCTGGAAAGTGCAGAATGCCTCTCTATGCGAGCTTTCAGGTCCTCATTCTCCTGCAGGACCTTCTTAAGGCTCTCGTCCAACTTCACATTTTTCTCAATCTGGAAAGCAAAAGTAGTACAAAATGTTACACCTGAAACCATCACATATCTTATCTGTGCTCAAGATCGTACAAGTTTGTCAATGTCCATCATCTTCTTCTCCTGCTGGTGTAGTTGTTTGTTTTTGATATCCAGCACCACCTTCAGGCTTTCCAGTTCCTGCTCCAGGTACACAGTGTGCGAGTCCTTCTGCATGGACACAAAAATACATTTATGGACTCCTTTGGACCTTAAAATAGGATGTGAAAAAACAGCAACCCTGTGACACTTCTGGTTAGTCACACTGGACTGCTATTATTTTGAACAATACTGTACCTGTTACATGTTGTCATTTTTTTGTTTTACACCGTGATTATACTAGTGTTTTGTCTAGTGACCTCATGTTCATGTCAGTGTAATGTTGGTTATTGCTTTTGCAATTAAAGACCATCTATGTTTAAACACAGACACCAGTGTAGCACAATGACCATGTACTGCTGCTAGCTCAAAACTTTGATAAGTTGCTTGCATTATTTAACTACTGACAGCAGAGTGATTGAAAGAAGTTCCTTTAATTACTTAGCATGGTCCAAATTCGGAATGGGTTTAGAATCAATACCGGTGTGGCAGGGGCAGCCTTACTTCACCACTGCACTTTCAGATAGATTAAACATTTCAATCAATTCATTTGAAAAATGATTTTCCCACCAGTACAATAACATCATGATGTAGTACAGAGACCAGTACCTGACTTTCAGCAAGTGCAATCCTATTGCTCTCCTCTGCTGTTAGCTTCTCCATCATGGCAGCGTTCTGCTGAGTCAACTCTTCTATCTGTGCCTGCAAACAAAACATGAGCTTCATTAATCCATGAGCTGTCTAGACAAGGATGCAGGTTATTTGTGTGCCACAAGGTGCAACTCACAGACAGAGCAGCTTCTGTGTCTTTCAAACTTGCCCTCAAAGATTCCAGCTGCTGATTGTGGATATGTCCAAGCTCTGAACAAGTTATGGGATATTGCAATATTTAAAATAAAAAAAGCATTGCAATAGTGCAGGAGTTAATGCATTTAGCTTTGGGCAACTGGGATAATCTCTCAAGTGAAATGGCAGTCATATATCTTATGAGTCCAGCTTAGTCAGGTTTGTTTACAATAAGATTTTTTTTTTTTCTTTAAAATACCAACTAGTACATGTGTTTAACCCAACGGTTCTCAATTATTTTCTGTCATGCCCCCCAAATTTGAAATACTACTGTGAAACTGATATCTATTTATTTATCTGTACCAGGAAAATGCAACAAAATCTTATTCACGACTCAAACTGGCAGGTCTGCACCAACACTAAAAGTACTTCCTGCCTCTCACACCCACCCTGACAGTTAACTGCACCCCCTCAGGGGGGCCGCCCCAATATTTGAGAAGCACTGGTTTAACCTGTGGGGGATTCACTGTACTAGATGCAATGTCTCTCATCGCTCACCTAGAAGTGACTGTTCATGCTGCTGCTTAGCACATTGCAGCTGCTCTACATGGCTGTGCTCCAATTCCAGCTTCACGGTGTTATGGCTGCATTCAAGTTCTGCCATCTTTTGGGGAAACATAGAAGAGATTTACATTACCACCACAACTTGACATGTTTTCACTAATATATATATATATATGATGGTAGTGTTACTATATATGTACTTCACTCTGTGGTGAAGCACGCACAAAATGTAATAAGACAGTCAATGGGTGGCACACCTGCTGCTGTAGCAGAGCTTTGCATTTGCCTGCCTCCTCCTGGTAGCTGAGGTGGACCTTCTCACACTCCGCCTGGTAGAAGACCTGCAGTCTCTGCTCCATCTCTTTGAGATCCTGCTGGTGCTGTTCCTGCAGTCTCTGAATTGCACTGTCAAGAGCATTCTGCAAGTCCTGCTTTTCCTTTTCCAGCCGTTCAGAGGAATTAACAGAGCATACTGCAAAATACAAAGTGCATTCAATACGCCTGCTCCCTTGATATACAGTACATGATACTTGGTGAGATGCTGTTACTGTTTTAACTAGAAGGATTAGAGGGAAAAAATCTACTTGTTTGTTCAAATTAAATTAGTATGGCCATTAGAAGCTCCATCATTACAATTTTAATGATACAAATGATTCAATGATGATACAATATTGTCTTAAAAGTCATGGAAACTCTTAGCATAGTTGGCAAATGTAGGGAGGGAAGTTATTTATGGCCACAAGTTACACATTTTCACATTTTGAAATCTGGAACATAAGTAAAACATTTCATAAAAAGCCATTGTGAACATTGTGTAAGCAGGGGTTGTTATTCTTCTGTCCATTCGTCTCACTCTGGCCCAAATGTTTCTACTAAGGAAGTCCAATGATAACGTCATACAGAAATAAAAAGACAGATTCATATCAGTATCGTTTTTATGCCAATAATTTGATTCCAACTGGCGCACGAGTGAAGCTCCACACAGCTACAAATTTGCTAGCTCAGTATGTCCGAGGTATGGAATTATTTCCAAGTTTCACCTTTGGATTGTAAATATGCAATTTGCAATAAAAGTGCTGGTTATATGATAGGGGAGTAAGGAGTCTTCTTATCTAATTTGTTTCATTCACACTGTGTTCCTGTGTACATGCTGAATGTGTTTAAGATTTGACGGGCTGTATTACAATAATAACTCGTTTATGCAAGTTAATTGATTGCAGACGTGACAGTGATAAGGGAAAACCCTTTTTTATATATGGAATATTTTCAGTTATGACACAGAAAACCTGTGCACGGCCTAAGTACGAGTTTATAACATTATTAGAGCCCTCTAGACATAAAATAACACCCCTATAGTCACATTCACACCCAATATAGTAAACATAATCATAGAAAAAAAACAAGCCATTTAAGACAAAAATAAAACTTGTGCTCAAGTGTGTCACAATAAATGTGTTTAGAATGTACGGAACTTGTCTTAGCTTGGCATGGGTTACGGCCACAACAGTAGCCTGTGTTGTTATAGAGATTATGATATTATTATTTAACCAAACATTAACATTACTGACACCTAGTGACAAGTGTAGAATACTACCGATCACAATTTTAACAAGTCTTATTTATGCCTTACTGTTTGAATTGTAGTTCATTTAGCCCTTTTTGTGTTTGAAAATGCCTAATTTAGACAAAAGTTAAATTTGCTTAAATATGTTTTTTTTTTTTTTTTAAACTAAGAGGCCATATTCAACCACAAAACAGCAGGATTCATTAAAAGCCGCACAATTAGAACTGATGCAGAATGATTGTAGTTCAGAGTTTCATACTTTGCTCTTATACAGATGTTTGTGCCACATAGAAAAGCGCTACTTTCCAAATTATATTGCTAAACGGATTATTTATTTTGATTTTTATTTCTGAATTTAAAACTAAACTGTCTTACTGATGTTATTTTAGTTGACTATTGGTCATGTTTTTTGTTCTTTGTTTTTTTAATTGTCAAAACAAAATGTTTCCAATAAATGTGGGACTTTTCCCGTAAATTACATTGCATATTGCAGTTTTTCTTGTTCATATGTGAATGCATCCAGTAGCATCAAAGTAAAAATAAAAAATAATTTTAAAAAAGAACTGTGTTCATTCAATACACGACAAGACAATAGTTGCTGCCTATAGTGGTATCTGGCTTTTCTCAGAAGCAAATAACCATAGCAGATCGTAGAAGATAGCATAGAAGATAAAACTGAGACCATCTAAAACAGATGTCTCCAACGTTCACGATCACTATGAAAGATACTTTGACAAAAAGAAAGGAGAGCTACTTGCTTCATTTATATGACTGGCAACATTTAAATTGTACTTTATTTACAAAGCAGATCTCCACTCAGCCAGTGTGTCCATTGTCGTTATACTATTTGGTCGACTAGTGTCAATAAATAGAGAAAATGCCTGGATGGTTATGACCACAGTAATCTCTCATTTATCACGTTTACTTGGTTCCAGACTGTGATAGGTGAATTCCGGCCAAGTATGAGTCCTTCTTTTCTAAATGGAAAATTTCAGAGTTATGGCATAGAAAACCTGTTTAGGATATTCTAAATAGATTTTAATAGATATATAGCATTAGAATCATCTAGAAATAGATGGTAACACCTGTTTACATTCGTATTACCCAATATCGTTGCTATGATCAGAGAAAATAAGCCATCTAAGATCAATAGCAGACGGAAGTGATGTTTGGGGTTCAGATTTGAGTTGCAGCTTGTTGCAGGTTATAGTTATTTTGACTGTTATTATGTTGTTAAAATTGTGTCTGTTGCGAGATCATTTAAACTTGCAATAAAAGCTGGTTGTTCAAGTGTGGCGCTTCTGTGGTTGTCTCCATTCAGTTACTGACATCTAGTGACCAACGTAGAACACTACATTCACAAGCTGCTGATCTTAATGGCGTGTAATGTTTGTATTTTGGTTCATATAGCCATTTCTATGCTTGAAAAGGTTTAAAAAGAACATCCTATTTGCATAAATATGTATATTTTTCGACTAATAGGCCGTAGTCGACCACAAAACGGCATTATTAGTTAATTAAAGTTTGAAATACCTTGACGGAGTGAGTAAACAAAGTGTTGAAGCAAATATTATTTGACCCTTTGGCGGGTTATTTAAAATCATGTGGCGAGCTATCTGTTGGTAAACCCTGATCTACAGTATCAGGGTCAGGCCTGCAGAAGTCTACATTCTGTGAAATGGTGAAACTAATGAGATCATATGAGCCTTTCAAGTTCAAATTGACTAATAAAACATACACCCGTACATGTTGACAGTTGCTCTATTTCCTCGGACTCCTAAAGTTACATGTATTGTGGTCTGCCAAGAGATGGACTGGAAGCAGCAGATGCAACCCATCGGATCATATTTTGTGTCACAGTTCTGGCAGAAATAAAAACATAATGTATGAAAGAAAGTGAAGACTGCATGGTATGGCGGAAGGAACAAAGTTAAAGTAACTATAACTTTTGTTCCTGTGTGATTTCAACCAAAAAATGTGTTACAACAGTGCTATGCTGTTAAGAGCGGTCATGTGGACGTCCCGAGGCACTTGTAACAAGGTGTGTGCATGCAAGCATGTGTCTCTTTCTTAAAAATGATAAAGAAAATTGTACAAATTACTAAAATTAATCATTTGGACAGCAAAGCATCTAATCAGAAATGAATGTATAGAATACTGGTCATTGACTTCTGCCTTTTTAAAATGTGTTTTGTCAAAACAAAGTAATATAATAATATAGTATATATACATGTTTTTTGTGACTGATGTCATGATCTCATGCATGTGTGTTTTTGTTATTCTTGTTGACTATTAATAAACAAAAACTTGTAAGAAAGAATACTGAGTAAATAAAAAAAACTGTTGCAAGATTGCTTTGTGAGCTGCGGATTCAAACAACCTGCTCAAAACAAACAGGATGACAGAAAAAAAGAGCACACAAAGTGATGATGGCTAACTGAGACATATGACTGTGTGCACAATCATCAGGTCAACTTACCCAGCTCTCCTCGGAGATTGACCAGCTCCTGAGATAGTTCTTTGCACCGCCCCATGGATTCGTCACGCTGCACCGAAATAAAAACAGCACAAAGTATGACTTTTGTTGACAAAATTCAGCATTTTTGTTTGAGCCCACGAACAACATATTACATTGAGACATCAAAGCATAATTAAGAAAATAAGATAAAACAGGAGTGCCAAGTGCAAACATGAAAGTGCAAAATAAACTGCAGCCACTATGAAAAGTAAACATAATCAGGAATAAGGGATTAGGGGAGGAGTATTCAAAGCAAAACTTGATATTCCACTTATGTTTATTGCTGGCACAGTTGTTATACTTTTGCATTTTGACTTGGTCGGGGAAACAGCACTTGCTGCAATGCTCATTGAAAACCCTGAATCTGTTTCAGCTGCAACTGCTCGTCTGACCAAAAACGACATGATTTTCTACACAACAAGCATGGTTAAATTTAACGGAAGTCAAATGTTAATTCCCAATATAAAAACACTGCAAAAAAGTCAAAGTCAGTTACCTGCTTCACATGACAGGGAGCAGGAAGGCACACTTTGCTGCCTGAGCAGCCCATGATACAGCACTTGGACGTCTGGGTACCCCTTCCCCCCACTGGGGTTCGGACACACAAAGTAAGCCAGGACAAACAGCGGTCCAGGTGGTCGGACCACCTCCACTCACATCCTCCCGAATGTCTTTTAAGGCAAGACACAAAAAGCTGCTTCACTAGCGGAGCTGACAGACCGCAAAGTGCACTGCTGTATTTTAAAAAAGCACATAAAAAGGGGCAGGCTTCCAAGGGAAAAACAGTCTCCTCCTCCTTCCCACAGAGGTGAGGTCACTTTAAGACACCACTGCAAGAAGGCAATGGAGCAACCGGATAAATATACAGAGCTGGCCAGCAGCCTGATGGAGCACACGGCACAGTAAGATGCGTGGTGACCTTCCCAGGGGAAGTGTCTTTAATACTACCATCCCCCTTCTCATCCGAAGCAGCCTTAAATCATCCACCAACCTCTGCACCACTCCCTTACAATCATCTGTGGGCTACATGCTCACAATTCCACTGTTACACACCCACTCAGTGCCAGTTCAAACATCAAGTTTTACATCAAGCAAATAATTTTTAAAGACAGTGCTAAAGTGTAACTTTCACCAAACACTATACGATTTTTTGGTTACTCTTTCTCCAAAGAGAAGGACTGAGAAAGTAAATTATATACTGCCATGTTTTGGTTGCCACAAGCTGACTTGTTGTGTGTAGTGGCAGTAGACGCTGAAGTTGTGTTGGACGGCACTGCGCTTGTTTTGAAGCTGCCCTTGTAACACACGCATGCAGGCATGCACTTACTGTAGTATGTAGGTGCAAAAACATTTTTGCAATTGACAAACAGTATCATGATTTTCACTGCAGAAAACCTTATATTTGCATATATTTAATCCAGTGATACACAGACCAATAACTATGTCCATCCATCCATCCTCTATGCCGCTTATCCTCATTAGGGTCGTGGGGGTATCATCACGGCTGTGTTGGCGCTGATGTATAATATAACAACATCAGTGGTCAATCATAAAGCAACTACAATCAAGTTACATTTTTTGGGGAAATTATGTGTATACTGAACTGAAGCAATGATAAATATAGTAAAGAATGCATCTTGTGCCTGCTGGTTTCACAGCATGTAGTGGCTCTACAGTATCATCACACCATCCAAACATGATAAGAAACCATGTGCAGTACTCGCTAAGGGATGCGGCTGCCTGCTCATGTTACCATATCAAGTCAACAGCTGGGGCATTCTCACAGTGTGATGGTAAGAGCCGTCTATTCTTGGGCCTTTCAATTGCTACTAGATTCCACTGTCTACCACAAGCACTGAAAGCGGCCTATTAATACACCAAACATACAATGCATAGAACTACTTTAAAACAGTAAATTCAATTAAGGTGTGCATTGTGTATAGTGGGAGTAAGGTCAGTAAGGTGAAGGGACGAACAAATATGTTTACAGCTGCAAGGAGTTTCTAACCCATGAAAACCCACAAGAAGAAATTGAAACAAACAGTGATTGCGTGTAAAGTATCAACTTGTCAATGTGATCACACTGTGACCTTGAACCGACTGATGAGTGAATTTCCGCAAAGTAAGATTCCCTCGTACTTTTGGCATAGAAAACTTGTTTACAATCTACAACATAGGATTTCTTTCAACATTATTAGAGCGCTCTAAACATGAAAGAACTCCCATGTAGTCACCTTCACATTTGTACTACCCAATATAGATAATAGACAATATACAACATTTAAGAAATCCTTTAAGAAATTTAAAACAAATTAGGACTTATGCTAGTGTTTGTTGGAATAAATGTCTTTCAAACTTGTGGGCAGGAAGGGACATCAAGGTTTCATGTTGCATTTTAGTTGGATTACAGCCACAAGAGTAGCATTGACTGCGCCAACAGACAGGACAGAACATAGATGGATCATGGGTGGGTACAGACAATTTACTAACAAAAGGAATGAAGAGTTAAGTGTTTTTACAGTGTTTTTAGTGTCGTTCTTGCATCTACGTGTTTTAAGTTTACATTTTCCCTGAGGTCCTATTTCTCCTCTCTTGCTAAGAAAAATTGTGTGACATTGTTGGGTAACCAGTTATAGTTTGTTTTACATATCATTTTAGCTGTTTGAAAATGTACTACCGAGTACAGGTGTTTTGTAAATTAATGTTTAATTTAATTCTTGTATTTATTTTTAACTTTCTATTACTGAATTGTATTGCTGGGTTTTACACGACGTCACATCCGGTTGTTGTCAGGAGCTCAAAGAGCTGGGGGGCAAAAGCGCATTCGTAAAAGGAAGTCATGTAAAATCAGTGCAAAAATGCAATACACATGGGCTGGTTTCGCATTAATACCAATTTTATGAATTATTATTTATGGAATTACAGTGCTGGACAGGAGACCAGTTCAGGGTGTACCCCACCTCTCGCCTGAAGTCAGCTGGGATAAAAAATGGATGGATGGATGGATGGATGGATAGTGCTATCCTAAAGCTATCCTTTTATAGTCACTTTTGCAATAACATCAATTTTATATCATGCAAACTAAAAATGTTTACATTTTATTGATGATCGAGCTCAAAAAATGTTACCCCTCTTTGGGATGTTCCATTAATGTTGAACTGTACAAAATCAAAATGATTACTACCTACCAAAGTGTTTAACTCCAATATTTCATTCATTCTTCAGAAATTTGGCCTCTAATGAGGAGGCATTAAAAAAAAAAAAAAAAAAATTCCTCCTCACTTCAAAGTTAAGTTCATAAATAATAATCAATCTAACAGTACTGGATTAGTAGTGTTATAATAGCAAATTCATATTATTATATTATATTATATTATATTATAAATAATGCCTTACACTTGTTATGCGCTTTACATTGTTGGCTTTGTGCTGTATCTTGAATACACAGGCCTGTTCATAATGCACAGCAGCAGGAATAATCCCTTGGGGTGCTATGTTCCTGGAAGCTAATCACATGGCATCGCTTTAGAGAGTCAAATCAAACATGTTTAAAAAAGCCTGCCAGGTTGATGAATGTCTGTAAACAGGAGGACATTTATTAATTCTACTGCAGTAACTATACAGTATATAATCCTTAGTGTTTTCAATTGCATTTCCTTTTCATGCTATGGTCAAGATATTTGCCATTCAGTTCTTAATTTCAAAACCCAAACTGTTTTACAGGACCTTTTAACATGACTTGATTGGTCAAAAGAATAGTAAAGTAGCAGTAGCATCATTGTGCAAAATTCTAAATTGTGTAAAAACAACAACAACAAAAAAAACCCCATACCTCAGCCAGAGTCTGCTGCAACACAATGGTAACTGCCTCAAATCTGCAGTTAGAGGATGCAAGTAGCCCTGTGAGATGTTGGATCCTTTGGTCCTTTCTGTCGCCCAGCAGGACACTAGGTGGTACCACATCAGGGTGTCCATTATTCTGCTTGGACTGGGATGTTGATACTTGATGCAGAAGTGGTTGCTGGCGGCAACTGGCCTTTGGCTTGTTCTTTTCCACTGTAAAAGAACACGCATCAAGAGTCGTGACAACGTTCACGATCATCATTGTGACCCGTTCCATAAACACGCGGCAGTCCAACAACACCCTCAACTCCATACACTCTACAAGATGCAGCAAGTGCCAGTGTCAAAATTGGGGATGGTTCTGCAGTCTGCAAATATTCCATCCAATCAGCTGCACTGACGAGCCCCAGTGCTGCCTTACAAATAGCACTGACATAAAAATGGATCATCTGAATTCAATTACTTTTCCACTTCTTAATTCAATTTAAGGCTCTGTGGATCTGTTGGTCACCAAAGGCATCATGTCCTGCTACAGCAGTCTTGATTTAGATGATTATAAATACATCTTCCCCCCCCAAATATAGGACACGGTCCATCTAGCCATCAAATAACAATATCTCTAATTATAAAAAAAACATTCAGAACACAAACAAAAAATGCTTATTTCACCAAAGAGAAATGAAAAACGTCACCTTAAATAGTATGAACACCCGACACCTGTGGAAAACATGCTTCTCCAATGACAATACTCAAGAGGAAACAAGCACTGTACTGCGTAACATGGGAATAAGGCTTAGCTGAGACATACACTGAATACCAGCTGTTGATTGGTGGAATACTGTACCAGCAGGGAAAATCACAGGATTGTCAATCTGCTTGCACAGTACTACAAACAGGGCAATTCAAAGTATTGCAGTGATATGAAAAAGATATGAATTTGAGTGTGACTGGTTGTATGTCTTTATTTGTCTATATGTGCCCTGCGATTGACTGGCGACCAGTCCAGGGTGTACTCCGCCTACCACCCAAAGTCAGCTGGGATAGGCTCTAGCATACCCGCGACCCTAATGAAGACAATCGGTATAGAAAATGAATGAATGAATGTTCTCCAACTTTGCAGTGTGCTCTGATCTATTAGTATTGAACAAAATCATTCCATCAAAGTTGTCACATAAATGCATTTCTTGTAGCAATTCTTGTACGGTTTCGAAACAAATGCGGTCCATGTAGGAGGTTCTACAGGTTATAACTAGGGATGTCAGATATTATCGGCTCGATAGTGGCATAAAAATGTAATATTGGGTATCATTTGTGTTCTTCGCATAATGAAATCTAATTTTTAAAAAATTGGTATTCAGTATAGCAGGTCTGTGCAAAATTTTGAATTTCAGAATCCTAAACAGGATGTTAAATTTGAATTCCTGGAAGTTAAATGGAATTCAGTGCAATTCACAAGTGCAAGAGATTAAAATATCCGACTCAGTACATCTGTGAATACATCTACACAAGCAAAAGTGGGCGGGGGTCACTTTGTTCAGTCAGTGAGACACACCCAAAAAAAAAGAAGTCTTGACAGTGTGCTACCCCCACAGTAAGCTATCCGTAACCATGAACATGTCTCAAAAGAAAAATATCAAAAAAAAAAAAGAAAAGATATTCACTGCCAATGAGGCTGGCTTACAACAGAAAATGCAACATTAAGACAGTTTGAAAAAGTTCCCAACTGCAGATGGGCACAAGGGAGTGATTTTATAACTACTACAAAAAGTTGAGCGGCGCAAACATACTTTTCAAAAAGTGGAGAAAGGCACCAAAATGAACTACAGCTGCTAGTGTTGTGACTGTACTGGAGATCTTGAGGAGGAAGCCATTGAACAGACTGAGAATAAAACATGGAATAATTAATAGAAACATCACAACTACTCTCCAAATGTTTAAAAAATAATTAAAAAGAAAAATTATTATTATTAATTACTCAAAAAATGAAATGCCCCTCCCTGCAAAGGCAGGCAAGACCAGGACTAACAGAATGGCAACAAACAGCACCATTAACAAACTGACGACATTCATTCAATGCAAGCATTTTGAATTGCCTGTGATAAGTGGTATAGAAAATGAATGAATGAATGAGTTATGTGATGTGAATGATATTGAGCACACACATTGGTACGTGGATATGTGAACTCTGATGTTTTTATCTTATAAGTTGGATATGTGAAAATAGTTCGTAGTTGCCAACATAGTTCAGTGTTTAAATTATTTCCAAAAAAGGGCTGAAAATGGCCTCGGGGCCACACTTTGGACACTCCTGCATTTGACGGACCAAATAAATATGAACCAAACAAACTGTGGTTTGGTCTGCAGCATATCAAAAAAGAGGATAATGAACTGATCATCAATTTATCAATTAAATAACAAACGTGTTATTAAATGTGTCATTAATGATTTAAATTACCATTTCATTTTATGCAAAAAAACAATTGAATATTTAATCATTATTTCATTATATAATCAAGTGGTGCTTTCTTGCAGCATTTTATGAAAATCGTAGTGTACTTTAGTAGTACAATAAAATGGTTTTGATTAATGCACCTTGGTGGTTTTGCAATGCTAATATTTCCTTAGGAGTGCTACACATAAGGATACCACTGCTTGCTGATTTATGATGGCAATGCAAACTTTTAACTTCCAAAGCCAGCCTTTACTCACACCATAAACATCTCTAATGTTTGTGATTCTAGCTGAGCCTTTATTCTTAGTCCATAACCCCCTAAAGTGGCAAAGGCTGCTTTGAATGAGAATGCCCTCTACTGGCTGCAAAAGCAATGCATGATCCAGATACTATGAGAATTTGAGTGATTAGGATGCATGTATGCTCAGAGACAGGGTCAAGGACTTGGAGCACACACGGAAACATAATGCTACCAACAAATCAGGTGTTACCAACACATGCAACAGAAAATTGCATTTTCAAAAATAAATATCAAACCAAATGTAATCAATCACAAACTATAATTGATGACCTTTGAAATGACGTTGCATGCGTATTATGTGTGGTCGGTGTGTCCATCTATTTCATTTTTTCATCCAAGATGTTACATTGTTTTTTTTAAACAGTTGGTACATACGACTGTCACATCACTGTGTCCATCACTGTGCACTGGTATGTTTTATTTAAAAAATGAAATTCTGCTGCAAATCACTCCTCCCCCTCTGACCAGCGCTAAGAAAACACAGCAGAACACTTTCAAACAAATGCTCCGAGAAACCCTGCACACTGCACAACAGTGAAATGTAAAGCGACATCACACCATAGAACGGGTGATGATTACAATCATTCACTTTGTTTGAGTGCTCTAATACAATTTGGTGTAATGTTGCATACACTGCATGACAGACTTAACCGGTTGTTCACTAATGATAATTATTAACCATATTAGGGTAACTTAAAAGCCAAACTAAATTGGTAATGCTATTCTTTAAAATAATGATACCATTAAAATAATACGTAACCTTTCAAAACCTGAGTGAAATTATTTCAATTTTTTGGGGAAACATTTCACAAATGACTGTTTTCCCAGAGTACTGATCAACAGAGTGAGGGCTCCCATGGCACAACCGAGAGACCAAAATAACCTAGGTTCATTTCAGGCTGAAACAGGATATCTGGGTCTCTGCGTGTCGGCATATGAAATGTGATTTCCGACACATAAGTAAGTACTAATGCAAGCAAATATCTTAAGTAATTTTATGAGAACATTTACATTTTTCCTAAAATACTACCCTGCAGGCACTTAATGTCACTACTACCTATAAATGAAAGATGAACCTCTTGATTTGCCAGCAAGTAAACAGCCATGCTAAACATAGAAGCCCACATTTTACAGGTTCCAATAGCAAATGCCAAAGTTAATACCAAAACCTCAACTAATTTCACTTAACTCAGCTAATTTAATTTAACCACAAAGGCACAATAATACATGTAGAATGTAAGCTAATATAAGGTGACAAACCTGCTTGGAAAACCACTGTGTTTTTCTTGCATCCTGATAGCAGCTGAATGTTTCGGAGTAAGCCCTTTGCTGTCAGACGCACGTGGATGTTTGAGGGGGAGAGCTTTGGAGACCATAACATCTCTCATAGATCAAGCAAGAGAGCCACTATTTCAGCCGAGAAAAACACGTAAAAATGAAAACAATTCTGAGTACTATGCTGCTGACAAAATAAAAAGTCAGTAAAAAGCACTCCTATCGAGTGTTGGGGTAAAAAAAACAAAAAAACAAAGCACTGAGGTCAGACGGGTACGTAGGACATCTCATAATCCCACAAAAACATTAATCCTGCTGGTAAAACCTACAATTCCAGATTTAATGCTGTTGCAGTAGCTGAAGCAGGATGCTAGGGTAGTAACGTGCAGGGGGTGAGGGTTTGGGGGGTTTGGGGGGAGGAGCAAACAAACACTGTAGCCAATGGAAATGTGACTTGTCCTCCATGTACTCTATGCATTATTCTATTTCTCCCTGCATTACCAGCAGTGAGATGAGCAGACATCCCAGCTCTAGGCAAGGTCTTGCCTGCTGAAGTGAGCTGAAAACCGCTTGGTGGACACAGCTGTCCCCTCAGCTACAGTAGGACCGTGTGACAGCATCAGTTCCACAATGTTAACTGTATTTTTCAACTAGTTTCCACAAAAAATTAAAATGTCTGGATTGAAATATACCCAATATGCCCAACTATAAGGCACCCAAACCATCATGTGTCATGTCATCAAAACGTACATATAGAACATATATTTCAGAGAAAATCGGAGATCACATACTGTTGTTCACTGTAATTGTAACATATGGAAAGAGTTAAAATAAACAAATACATTCTTCTTTGTAGTGGCCTCTAAAGAAAAACTTTTTTTTTTACCTGGTCTGCTTGGTGTTAGATGAACTAATCTGGAAGAAGCAGCTCTTTTCAAAGGGCTGGCTGTAGATGTACAAGATCCTTTGCTGATATTAGTAGCAGGCGTGCTTGAGGGTATGACTGCTGAAAACTTTCTGGCAGAGTCACTGACAACTGATAAAATACAATACAAGAAACAAGAATCAAGTCATAGTGGAATTGAACATTCCTATATCTCACCTTTCTCATGTTTCGTACTGTAGAATAGCTTCAGACAACATAAAATGCATAGAATCTAGATTACAAAATTTCTGTACAGACCAATTTACAGAAAATAAAACTGAAGGGACCCTTAAAGAAGGCTGGACCCGTTATTAGTACAGGTACAGTGTGCGTGCATATGTGAGTGTATTCTTACCTGGTCCATTGCTTTTGCCAGTGTTTGATATGAGTCTTGCTTTTAATACAACAGTCTTGACAGGGGTGTGTTTACATCCAGCTCCTCCAGAAGCTGTTGGGCAAGCACAGACAAGTAGTTGAAAATACAGAATACACACACACACACATTTGAAGGCATCACCATTACTACTACTTTAGTAGAAGTAATAAAACCCTGCCGCATTGCTATCAAAGTTATAATCGTACTTTAAAATCGTACTTACTCCTCCAGTGCATTCTATAATTCCCATGAAATACAGCCAGCAACGGGATGATACAAAAGCGGTAGGACCCAATGAGCAGGCATGTCAGGAGGGTGAGATCACAGTTAGAGCCTGCTTTCCCATCAGCCACATCAGAATAATTTGTTACAATGTGAGCAGGAAACTCTGTCCAAGTGCAACTTCGAAGTCCTGTGTAAGCAGCCATTGCTCTTCAACAAAAAATGAATAGAAGGATTGTTGCTCTTTTGTGAGTCATCAGTGATACTGCAGTATGTCTACCATATATGCCTCTAGGCAGCGGTGTGTGTGAAATAGACTGGAACAGAATTTGCTACCATGACAACAAACAAGAGCAGAGGGGGGTGGGTCCCAGTTTAGGAAAGATTCTCTCAACCAATCAAACAGCCATGCTGTTGATGCTCAGGCTTTATACAGTCCCAGGCAGCTAGTCAATATCCTAAACATTAGTCCCTCAAGTTCATGAGGTTTGACGTGCTCGTGACATCAGTCAATTGAAGAGAATAATAAATATAAACGTACATTATTTTTTACCAGTCCTCTCGAACAAAGTCAGCTGGGATAGGCTCCAGATGAACCAATGAATATTATTTTTATGACATCAAATCTTCCTCTTGGCAGATGAAGAGCTATTACGAGGATTTGTCCGCAGGGGCTTTTCAGCCAAGTCTAGACCTTAAGTGGGTCACAATCTAGACCCTCCCATTCACATCCAGATGTGTTCAAATAAAATCTTGACTTGACCCTAAAAATCAATCTGCGTAAACCTGATTTCATACTACCATAATTAAACTGAGACATTGAAAAGCTTGTGTTAAACTCTGGTAGGTTCACTGCACCTTCATCCGGATCCCTGCTCACACTGCCTCCATTTTGGCTCCTGGATGGCACTGGGGTTTTGCGAGGTAGTCGAGAGGTAGGAGTAGGGGGAGGGCCCATAAGAGAGGGGCGCGTGGGAGTCTGAGGAGGTCGGGATCCATTCAGCTGGGGCTTAACACTTGCTGTTGAGGCTGCTTCAAGGGATTTCTCTCCTGTTGCTTGAGCCCTCTGACTGCCTGCTATGAGAGATGGACAGAGATGAATGGAGATGGATGGAGATGAACAGCTAAGGAGTTTTCAAGTTAGACAAGTACATAAAGACAATTTTTCCATGCAGAATGACTAGAACTTCCCTTTTTCTGTAATCAACGCAGTACTGTACCTATCTAATTTTACCTAAACAATGTAGTAAACAAAATACAAACAGTAGTACAAAATGGCTACTGATAAAATGTGACCTAGTTCAACAGACTTTCAATACCAATTAAACAAAACTTACCAATGTTACATACTACAGCCAACATATCAGACTTACAATAACATTGCAATTAAAGCAGGAGGAGGTCTCCTTTTAGAGTGTGCCCGTAGTTGAACTATGTGGGGGGAGTACTACTACTACTATTACTAACATTGCCTTTTTATTGGAACAGCATTGCAGAGTTTAAAACCTCCCTTTCCTTCCCATGTTTTCCCACACGCTCATGAGAGGAAGAGTCCTTTTCCTTCCCTAGGACTCCCCTTACAATGAAGTGTAATTGAAAGCCGCATAGACTTAACATGGCAAGAATGTAGCAATAAGAGTGCTTTTTTGATGGCTGTAGCCCCCTTAGTAAAAGTGGGAAATATCCCCCTCTGATGGAGAAGTTGCTTATATACAAACTTCATACTTGTAGCAATAATCCACTCCACAAGTATACAGCATGTAGACTGCCTGCCAAAGTTCATAGAATGACACATTATAATTGGTTTACCTGAAAAGCTATTCTGTGTAGATTGTGGCTTGCCTACACTTTTAGACACCCTGAAGTCAACCCTTGAAGTGGTTCCTTGTCTCTGCCTGATAGACTGACTAGCAGGTCTGGGACTGGCAGTTGGAAGATGTGAAAGTGATGGCCCTCGTGATTGTCTTGGAAATGTCGGTCCTCGAGCTCTGCTCTTTGTCTGATCCAAAGAGGATCCAGGTGCTCTGCCAGATTCTGTCTGCAAAAGGTGTTTGAGTAAGATTCCCCGGTTTTGCAATTTCTACATTGTTACCAATACTTCAGATACTACAGACATTATCAAGTACAGTGGAACCTTGGTTTTCGTCATTAATCCGTTTGAAAACGTCAAATGAAAATCAAATGTAAGAAAACCAAATACATTTTCACCCATAAGAAACAATGAAAATCCATTTAATCCGTTCCGGACACCCAAAAATATGAACAGAAGAGACGATTTACGGAGAGTGATTATATTAGAGTATATATTTTACATGTAGAAAACAAAGTGAAATGAATATAAATGACAAATAAAATAGATACATGTGTCAGAAGTTCCTACGTTTACATTACAGTCCTATTGTAACAAACACCTTTGTACAATACTACGACTAGTTTCTTCAATTCAATAATGCTTCTCACTTTCTGCATCTAAGTTCTGGTACTTGCAACTGAGAGATTCATCTAATGCTCAGAAATATACAATGATCTTAAACGCCTCATTAGCACACAGCACACTGAGCTGATCAGGGGAGGAAAGGAGACAGACAAGAGCTGTTCATCATTCTGTGTCCGTTCTAGAACAAAGAAGCCATCTACACACACGCAATAAAAATGATTACAGGATTCACCGGCTGGAATCTGAATATTGTGTCCCAACTCTAAAAATAAAAAACATTCTTCACATAGTGTAGATGCTTTGTTTGGGCTCTCGATTCTGTGGACTAGTTTGTGATTCAAACAAAAACTGGGATGTAACCAGAGGTTCCACTGTACAGTACTGTATATTTTATTCAGGTCTAGAAAATCATTTGGACCTTTTGCAACTCTTCACTTGTCTCAATATTTCAAAATGTAGTTTTCCTACATTTAAATTCCTATCACTACTACTTCAAAAATATATACATAGTATATATGTATAGTGTGCGTATGACAAACTTTTACTCACCACCAGGCTGATCTTATTAACTTCTCTAGTGGAGTTGTTCACAGGTCTTTTTGTGCCCTCAGTCAATGAGGTCAGTTTACTCTGGGAAGAGTTGCTTAGAGTCCCTGGTTTGGTTTGGTTTTCATTTCTGGGGAATGTAATGTTTGTTGAGAATTTAGCAGCTGTTATCCTTTCCTTAGGTGGCCGACATGAAGATGGTAAACTCTCTGATGAGCATCGAGGCCTTGTTTTGATGTAGCTCAAAGCTGAGCTTGACTTGACCTCAATTTTGTTTGATGTATGCTCCTTTGGAGTCAGTTTAGGATCTTTCTTCACAATTATATCAGGGCAGTTTTCAAAAGATGACAGACAGATAGTTTGGTTGCCAGTGCATTGTGCTGGAATGTCTACTACTTGGCATGAAGCTGTTTGCTCGTCCTCAGTGCTGACAGTGCTGCAAGATGCTGTTCGAACAGTTTCACTTGCTGTGGGGGATATGCTACTGTTGCACTTTCCATTCCTCGCACCATCCTCAGGTGACTGTATAATAGTCACACCCAAGAGAGCACCCCCTGGACTGACTTGTTTCTGGGCAATTTCTCTTTTAGCAGCGGCAGAAACAAAGGCATTGGTACTCTTTCCTTTTCTGCTATTGGAACGTTTAGGAACCTCAATGTGTTTACTATGCAAATTTCCTTGCAATTGTTTGTGTTGTGGAGAACCTGAACCTAAAGTTTTTGTCTCAACTTGAGCTTTTGCATTACTCAAATCTGATTTAGGACACTTCTTAATCTCTATTTTCTTGACTTTGCTGGCAGACCGAGACAGTGCCATGGCAGATTTTTGCTGCTGTTCAGCCGGTAATAAAATTGGACTGCCTGTACTTTCGGTGCAAGGGGACTCGGAAAGTGAGGGAAGTATTTTAATACCAGTGTTTGGTACCGGTGTGGAGGTCTGACTATCTTTATTCAGATCTTGCGTAAGTGACCGAGTGGGCACAAAGGTTGTGCATTTTTCTGGCGTGAATGCTGCAGAGAAAGGTGACACTTCTGCTTTCATATTTGTCAGTTGAACCGGTTTATCATCTGGAGATGCTTCGCACAAAAAGGTCATGAAAAGACTTCCCTGAGTTCCACCGGGCAGAACCACAGGAGAGGTAGCCGCACTGTCCTCCTCAAGGAGCTCCCAGCTGTCTGCTAGGTTAAAAGTCATGCCAAGGTATGGATGCCCTGTGTTCCCCTGGGCCACATTCTCATACAAATCTGGCAATATGGGTGTGGTCAAATTCTTTGCTTCATTATGAAATTCTGCAAGAACTGTGACTGGTGAGTTGGAGGATTCATCGAGGGAAGAAAATACCAAGAGAGACTGGTCTGCCAAACAAAAACTGTTGCTCCTTATCGCCATTTCTCCAGAGCTCATAGAGAAGCAGTCGTTCTCAGTCGATCCACCCAGAGAACTTTCGCATGAACTTTGCTGACCTTCTTCCACTGCCCCAGCAGAGTCTGGAGAAGTCACTCTCTTGTCACTTACATTCCCCTTGCTTTGACTGAAGGAGAAGTACTCCTGTGTCTCTCTTTTGCCTTGTGAGCTCAAGTTTTTATTGTCAAATTTCACATGATCACTGAGAGAGGCGGCCATACATGTTTGGGCCAGGCTCATGCTTGTGTCACTGAAAAAATTCTGCTGTAGTAGGGCAGTGCTTTGCAAGCCATCCAAATGAAAGCCTTCTTTGATGCAATGGTCCACGTCAGGCGAGCTGCTGGCTCCTCTGTCACTACGGGTAGAGACACCACTTAAGGAGTCCGGCGATGGGGACAGGGATCCATTGTTGTAAAGACTCTCAGGTGGGAGATCAAGCTGTATGTCTCTACGTGGCAGAGGAACTGTTTTCCCAGCATGTTCATTGTAAGACATAGTAAATGTTGAATTAGGCATTGAAAGTTTGGGACAGAGTCATATCTTGGAAGCTCTCGAGTTTTGTTCTGCAGTGTCTATCAGTCAAGTTGATCCTCATTGACCATCTGTGAACAGGAAAAACATTTTCACATTTCAAAATAATGTTGATACAGTATCCGTACCGCCATCTATGCAAAAATTAATGAAAAACTTCAAGATGATCCATTTTAGGTTCTCATTTTATGTCAAGCTTTACAATGACAGGTAAGGTTACTTGCTTAGGACTCGCTCTTGTCAGTGCTGACTATTGTAACAGTACCTGGATGTGCAAATTATTTATGACTTAGTTACATAAAAAATGCAAAAGGTTCTTGAAATTATTCTTGAGCAAAAGCCAAATTCAAAACTTAGCTAATTACAAATACTGCTCTTGTTTTATTTCACTAGTTGTACAAAATAACTAAGGAAACCTTTCCACCAGACATGCTCATTGAGCTACCACCAGCACACATTTAAGTAAAGATAACACACAGTAAGAATCACAAAACCTTAATATGCCTGTTATGGTAAATTACTGTTGCTTTGTTTATTGTCAACATGCATTTATATGTGAGCAGACTGGTTTACTAAAACAAAGGCACCATTACATCACTTAAGAATATCAAATCACCAATGCAATTAAATTTAGTTGGCAGACTCCGACTGCCATTTGTGTACATTTAATTAGGTTTCAACTTCACCTAAGATAACGTTGAAAATAACTAAAATAATTCTTGTTGTGGAACTTTTTAAGGATCTTTTCAAAACTCATTTGCTAATATATTTGTTTTCAACCTTGAACAGTGCATGTGGAAATACTATTCTTGATGGATGGGAGCCAAGTCCTGTGCTGCAACAAGTGCAGTGATGCAGAGAGCAACTTTCTCAGGCACATGGCGACAGCAAGCAAAAGGATAAAACACTGTCTGAGCTCTAGACTCTATTTTCTTTCTAAAGTTAACAATTATCCCGAAAACAACAATGGTAATAGTTGTATTAGTAAACCGCATTAAAAATAAATCTATGTGAAATTTAGGCACGTGATGTCATGGAACATTTTACCAGTGTATAGTTTTCATTTTAAATTTGAGGTGGAAGCAGCTCACAGTTTTCTCATTTATAGGACAACCAATGTGAGCGGCTTATTTTTACAAACAGATTCAAACATGTCATGTTCCAAAAGCATGGCTGTTAGAGTTTGCTTTCAAACAATGTAAAACGGCAGAAGTTAACTGATAAGATGTTAATATTAAACCATAGTAGGACCTGCTCCTCTAAGAGCAACACACAAAAACAAGACCTGCTTGTTTGATTGTGTTAGGAAACATGTGAATCTGAACAATAAGCAATTGATGATGACAGATTACAAAACGCATATTGATGAGCTGACGCATGAACACACCTTTTATTCTCACCTTTACGTTTCCCAGTGATGAAGAACACACCCGCCAAAAATTTTATCCTTTGGTGTATCAAACAAACCGTCGTGTATCGTCTTCTCTCTCATAAGCCTCATATTACTCTGCAAAGAACTGCCCCTTTTTCTTTTTTTAATTTGCGCCAACTGAGTAAGCAGTTGTGAGACTCGCTAACAGCACCCGTCCAGACACAGCTTCCTCCTCGTGTTCAGAGCCAACCGTGCATCACTAATGACACATTCTGAGTGAGTGCGGGTGCCCCCCAAACTGAGTTTAGCTAAAAGTTGCAACATAAATTATGCCACTTGTGGCAGAGATGACGTCAAAGGCTGCCCAGATCCGAGTTAATGAAAATATGAATGTGTTACCTTATCCTTGCCAAGCCCAGTAAGGGGGAGTGGCAACAGATTGTCAGGCTTACATGGTATTCGCTGTTGCTAAGCAGCCAAAGTCTCTCTTTTATGAGGGAATGGATCAGGCAGCTTTTTAGCAAGGGATAAGTGAAAAGGAGGGTGCAGTGCGTCACAGAGCAATGTAGCAAAATGGCAGGCCCAAACTAAAGTTTGCTTGGAAACTTGCTCCCTAAGAAAAATGCTGAACACAAACAGCTTGACACTTGATCCCAACACCACAGCAGTGGTGTGACACCAGATTCTAAGACTTGCATTTCTGCCTAATCCACAGTATAGAAAGCCCCATGACCCCCACCCAAAAACCACAGTCTAATCTTTACAGGAGGCCACATATAAATCATTGTGCAGAATGCTTATTATCTTTAAACACGCTCTTTAACTGGAGGACACTTAACTGTTAAGGATCAGTTTTTATAACAATTGTTAATATCCATTTTCTCATGCAAACGAAACCACCTAAATATTACACACGGTGAAGTGTATTAAATACATCTACTGTACAGTAGAGAGTCTCACAAATGACCTTTGAACATTTTTAGATGTCTGTTATCTAGGTTCCAGCCCACCTCTATTCCTGATGTCCTTTGGCTGCTGTGCAAACAGAATGTAATGGTCTCCCCCGTCTTTGCATGGGTGACTGAAAATGTCACTGTCACACACCAATAGTTATAAAAAGCTAAGATACAGGCCTAAAGCTGGGTGACAGGTCAAGATGGGGAATTCCAGACTAAACAGCACAGGGACAACAGTGTCTTCTGTGTGGAACAACTACAGAGATGAGCCTGTCTGCAGCAACTTCTTTCCCCAGACACAAATATAAGTCAGCGTTTCAGTCCCTTTTGAAAGATTTAATTTTTCCTTTTAAAAGCAGAAGTTGCAAGTATCATAGTACACAAAAGGGTGTATCGTCTTTCACATTTCAGCACCCATGTTATACCTTCACACAGACCAATAACACACAAATTAAACTTGTATACAACCAATGGCCCAAAAACTTTCAGGTGGAACGGGGTCCATGGATGTCCGCAAGGCCCGTAAATACAAAGATCAAACGTAATTACCAGGCATTAAAACACAACATTCGTAGAGCCTGTGTCGTGCACACGCATACCCGCAACAGCTCAGCTAAACTAAACTAACCCTAGCAGGTTCCAGTCACGCTCCATAAGCGATGAGGTCACCGTTTTGATGCGTTTAGTTCGGGATGAGGCGGGTAATGTTTGTAAATCGATTACTATTTTCGGTTGAGGAAATATTTCTTTAATCAAACGTTCCTCCTCCTCACAATGACATTACATTCACATTGTCAATTTCCACGTCAACACAGAAATCATAGGGCCCTATGGTTAACAACCATTGACTCTGTTATGATAGGTGAATAAAAACAAGTTTTCAACTAGAAATAAACATGGTTCTTGGTTTATTAATATAAATTGGCCATTTCCTCATCAAAATAGTCATTTTAATATTTAATTTCGCCCAGAGCCTCGCAAAACTAGACAGTGTAATTAGTACATCTGCACCTGCCACCAGCTTCCACCTTTTATCTTGTGATAATACTATACTCTCATTCTTCAATCACATGTTCTGACACACTGACAGGTAAGTGACTGAGTCTGAATGAGGCTTGAGTGTAATTTAAAGAAATTTAAGAAAAATTTATGTTTTAGATCACACTTTTGTAAAACAGGGCACATCCTGGCGGCATCATGCCTCACGCTTGCTTGATTCATGGACGCATAGAGCTCCACTATGCTCTCAAATGTTCCACAAGACAATGAAAGTGGAGTGACTGATTGCTTTGGGGAGTGGCGGACCACTCAGCAGGTCCCGCTGCTGCTCAGTAAAAACACAAACTGCAGGACAATACATGCTTTCACTTTAGGTCCGCAAATACCAAAAAAACTCAAGACACCAGCGAAACATTTGCTGGGTTTGTATTTAACCCTGCCCCTGTGTGGACAGAAAGATGTCCACACTGAGGAGAGGAACTCCGGGCGGATCTCATCCACCCCCGGGGCCTTGCCACCAAGGAGCTTTTTGACCACCTCGGTGACCTCAGCCACAGAAATAGGCGAACCCAACTCCCCAGGCACTGCTTCCATGTTGGAAGGCGTGTCGGTGGGATTGAGGAGATCTTCAAAGTATTCCCTCCACCGGTCCACAACATCTCGAGTGGAGTTCAACAGCACACCGTCTCCATCATACACAGTGTTGACTGTGCACAGCTTCCCCCGCCAGAGACGGCAGATGGTGGTCCAGGATCTCTTTGAAGCCATCCGGAAGTCATTTTCCATGGCCTCTCCAAACTCCTCCCATGTCCGGGTTTTTGCCTCAGCGACCGCCAGAGCTGCAGACCGCTAAGTCTTCCGGTACCTGCCTCCTGCCTCATTGGTCAGCTGCCTCCAGAGTCCCATGGGCCAAGACGGCCTGATAGGACTCTTTCTTCAGCTTGACGGCATCCCTCACCACTGGTGTCCACCAATGGGTTCTGGGATTACCGCACCGACAGGCACTGACCACCTTACGGCCACAGCTCCGATCGGCCGCATCGACAATGGAGGCACGAAACATCGCCCACTCGGATTCAATGTCCGCTGCCTCCCTCGGAACATGGTCAAAGATCTCCCGTAGGTGTCCAAAACATGTGGCCGCAAGTCCGACGACACAACCACAAAGTCAATCATCGAACTGCGGCCCAGGATGTCCTGGTGCCAAGTGCACATGCAGACACCCATATGCTTGATCATGGTGTTCGTTATAGACAATCCATGACGAGCACAGAAGTCTAATAACAAGACACCGCTCGGGCTAAGATCAGGGGGGGGGGGGGCGTTTCTTCCAATCACACCTCTCCAGGTCTCACTGTCGCTTCCAACATGAGCGTTGAAGTCACCCAGCAGAACAAGGGAATCCCCCGAGGGAGCGCTCTCTAGTACTTCCTCTAAGGACTCCAAAAAGGGTGGGTATTCTGAACTGCTGTTTGGTGCATAAGCACAACAAACCCGAAGGCGTAGGGAAACTACCCTCTCGTTTACTGGTTTAAACTCCACCGTGCAGGCTTGGAGCCGGGGGGCAACAACAATTGCTACCCCTGCCCGTCGCCTCTCATTGCTGGCAACACCAGAGTGGAATGAAGTCCAGCCCCTCTTGAGAGGACTGGTTCCAGAGCCCTTGCTGTGCATTCAGGTGAGTCCGACTATATCTAGCCGGAATTTCTCCACCTCATGCACCAGCTCAGACTCCTTCCCCGCCAGAGAGGTGACATTCCATGTACAGACAACTAGCTTCTGTAGCCGAGGATCGGACTGTCAAGGCCTCTGCCTCCGGCCGCCACCCAGCTCTCTTTGCACCCGACCCCTTTGGCCCCTCCCACGAGTGGTGAGCTCATGGGAGGGGGGACCCATGTTACCTTTTCGGGCTGTGCCCGACGCGCCCCATGGGTGCAGGCCCGGCCACCAGACGCTCGCCATCATGCCCGCCTCCGGGCCTGGCTCTAGAGGGGGGCCCTGGTGACCCGCGTCCGGGCGAGGGAAAACGGAGTTCATTGTTTTTGTGCATCATTGGGGTCTATTGAGCCACTCTTTGTCTGGTCCCTCCCCTAGGACCTGTTTGTCATTGGTGACCCTACCAGGGGCATGACAGCCCCCGACAATTTAGCTCCTAGGATCATTGGGACACGCAAACTCCTCCACCACGATAATTGTTCGCTACTGACACATCAGTAATGTGTGTTCACGTCTCTAACAAGGATTGTAGACAATTCGACAGACTTCTTAAAAAAAAAAAAAGGGGCAGTTTTCTTTTAGGGAAGCAAATTCAAGGTACTAATAGCGCCACCTGGAAAAAATTACATCAAGTTCAATAGAAGATGGGAGGAAACCAGAGTACTTGTGAAAACAAAAGAAATAGAAATTCAAAATGACATCATTTTGACTACAAAGACATGAAAGACAACTCACAAAGACTTGATGCAGCTTGAAGTCAGCATCCTTGATGTTTGTTTAAAGTCTTCTTAGTTATTTTTCATTTTGTATTTATTCCCCTACCGTAACATCGGCCAAGGTTTAGAGTTACTGCAAATCTGGTTGGTCATTGCTTTGATTTAGCCCAGAAATAGACATTGAAAATCGGGTTTATTGAGTTAATTCCGACTGATTTGGTCCCAAAAATAGGCTTTTCAACCAAATTTAGACAGTAAACGGCCATCTTTACGGACAAATCCTTGTCAACCTTTTCAACTCATTTTTCCTGGATGGGAAACTCCGCTTCTTCCTACTCCTCTTTAGACATGTCATAAAAGGTGAGCATTTCTGAAACAAATAAACCATTCCCCATGACATTTTCTGTCCCCAATCTGCAATTGAGACAACTGCTGTGCAGGTATCACTTAGAAAAATCCATTTTTAAAGTATTGACAATTTGCAGTCACGTCAATGCAAACTCACCTGCTTGCGCACACCAGGTCATTATTACGTTTCCACATCCTAACAAACGTAAACCCTTGCAACAAATTGGCGGATTATTATCCTCCTCCAACAAGTGTACTCCATAAATAGATGAGGAGTAAGCAGGGAGCCGCTACAAATAGCCGGGTAACGCTTATCCGGGTGCTTATGTGAGGTAATGCTACACACACACACTCCCAAACCAATTAACCCCTATCTAAGCGCGCTCGATACCGCTACAAATAACAATACAAGACCGCAGGACAAGGAAAGTGCTGCGGCCGCTGACTAGCAAGCACACACGGGCGGTTACCGGCTCGGCTTTTGAAACCTGAGCATAGAACTCAAGTTATGCTGGAAGTCAGCCATTAGGCGCACCGTTAGCGTCAATAGCATACGTCACGCCCGACGTTCGAAACATTTTGTCCCTAAAATGACACATTTAAGGCACATTTCAAGTTTACAGGACTAGCCTACCCTGCAGAGGATGAAAGGAGTTAGATGGTGGGTGGGTGTGTAGTTTAAATACATTGAAACACAAAGCATCGCGACTGTAGAGTGTGTACCTGTCACTGGAGCGCGCGCGAACAGCGGGCGCGCGCCCTTGATTAGGTCCATAATGAAGAAGTCCTCACGTTGCGTCACTTCAACCAGCGGCTTCTATGTCACATGTTTCTACTTGGCCGTGTGGGGGAGCTGGGCTCCTTCCCTCGCGCATTCATGTTAAACCGCTTGTTTGCTTGGACTTTGAGCCCACAGCAGACGCAATAAAGTGGCAGGTGCTTGAATGTTTTGCACGCCTGTGATTTTTAATGTCGCGCAGTGGAGAAGGTGTAACTCGAGATAAAAGATGTAAACCAAAAGATCCCATTTTTTGCAAGTATCGACTACTTCGTTGCATAATATGTTTAATATTTCAAATCAGGATGTACAATTATTCAACAGGTAGATGGTTATCCACATATTCACACCATGAAGACACTAGAAGTACAAGATAAAAAGTGCACCGTTAGGGAGACTTGAAAGGGAAATGAAGATGACAGGCTTTGCTCATACATGAAACTATTTGCAATCAGAATCACATGCCGGATGTTTAATATTACATACATAGTCACGTGTACATTTTCGGAATAATATTTTCTGTTTGACTGCATTTTGATATTACTGATTGGTGAGTAAACACATCATTACATATATCCTATGACTGACACACATCTCTGAAATGTATGTGTTACATAGGGAAGGTTTCTGTGCACATCGATGAACAATAAAGTCATATTTTGTTTACGTTGGGCTTCATTGTTTCTATCATGAAATACACAAATGCAAGACAGTACCACAGATTGAAACCTCAGGCAGACTAGTTTAAGACAAGATAATCGTGCCGCATTAGTTGTAGCTGCTGTCCATTCGAGTGGCACCTAGTGGAAGTTCCAGTCTTGAAGGCAAATCCATGCGTGCGCTGTTAAGGAGGAAGGAGTGGGTTTGGGTGTTCAGGCAAGCTGAAGCTAAAACAAATGTAAGCACGGGAAGTTTCATTTGGTATCCATTGGCAAACATGATCAAACAGGCGCTTCTCTCTCCCATCTTGTCCAGACCTCCCGCATAAATCCCATGGTCTCACTTAACACAAGATGGCCAGCTGAGTCCTCCACAGGAAGCAGAGACAATAATGTACAGGACCACCTGAAATGAGCAGACACACAAACACACACAAGTCTTGACCACCGTGCGGCGGTATCGTAACTCTGCTTCTTGAAACAACTCATGCAGACTTGGTCGACCATTGTGACGTATTTGTTCATCGATACTGTTTTTTTTTTCCCCGCAAGTGCACATGCATCTACCGCTGCACGACTTGACACCAACACTTCATGTTCGGTTAGATAATAAATTGTCACACACTTTTTGTGACACAAACCATAAAGCTCGGTTTCACTCATCCACACAGAAACGCTTGAGTTGAAATTTTTGACAATCACAACCAATTATGGAGCTTCTGAAGCAATTGATAAGCCCTCACCTCTATCACCTCTATTCTTGTTCACAGCCTGGTCCCCTCCCATATTGATTATTGCAACTCTCTCTCTTGTCGGCCTCTCTCGCAAATCCATCCATAACATTCAAATGGTCCAGAACTGAGCCACCTGCATCGTCCCCAGTACCCATCCATCCATCCATCCATCCATCCATTTTGTATGCCACTTGTCCTCATTGGGGTTGCGGGGATATGTGGAGGCTTTACCAGCTGACTTCGGGCGCGAGGCAGGGTACACCCTGGACTGGCTGTCGGTCAATTGCAGGTAAGACAAACAAGCATTCACACTCACATTAATACCAATGGACAATTTAGAGTCGCCAATTAACCTAACATGCATGTGTTTGGAATGTGGGAGGAAAACGGAGTACCCGCAGAAAACCCACGCACGCACGCGGAGAACATGCAAACTCCACACACAGATGCAAATTTTTTGACTTTATGAACAGTACAATACTGATTTTTTTCAATTGTGACTAATGACTCATTTGTATGTAAACATAAGTCCGACATGCATCCGATGCTACTGCAGTCAGAATGCCCAGGTTGGATAAATAAATCCGACATATACAGTATGTCATCGAAAGGCGTTATTTTACTGTGCAGCACTTGGAAAAAGGTACACACAGATGTAGGCAAAAGATTAAAATTATTTTAAAAAGGCGAAGCAGCTCTTGTCCATGTTTCACCACTCCTGCCTCTGACATCCACCTACATGCCAAGTTAGATGTGTCAGCAAGTTGTCTACAAACTCCCATAGCCAAAATTCTCGCCCTAATTATTCTTAATCTTCTTAATCATTTGGTTGAGAAAACACTGTCTCCCTTTGCACAAAATCCTTGAAATTGCCACAAACGTGTTAAGGAGAGCATGCTAGTGATCTGACGCTCGATAACAGTGATATCGCACGTCACTAGAGCACAGACTGCAGCAAGCTTCCTCTTTTCAACTCCAGACTCAAAACACAATTATTCAGGAAAATTACTCTTTATAATTATGACATGCTCTTTATGCTATCTTATTTTTTCTATTTTATGTGTGCCTTGCTTTTTTATATCTGTCTATGTACAGTGTCTATAAAATGAGATTACACAAAAAATGCATTATCAGCATTCATCATTTATTTATATGCTATATTTAGCATGTATTTAAAATATTTCAAATAAAAAACAATAAGTAATCTTCTCTTACTCACCAGACACACCAGCACAACAAGAAGAGTCAGCTTGAGGTTTTTCATGCACATGGCTCTGGCAAGGTTACGACTTGTGGTCTTAAATGTGACAGACTAAAAAAATAACATACAAAGAAGTATTGATTACTTGACATAGCCAGCTATAAATAAACAAACAGTCATCCGTCACTGTTTCAATTTTGTGCTTCAATTTTCGTGTCTCACTAACAAAATCATGTTGTCCCGTAGTTGAATACAGTCTATCATTACACTAGACTATGCATATTGAAGCTGATTTTACATGTTTTTGCCTAAAATAAGCAATAAGCAAGGATAAAAATGTCCACCTGAACTAAATTACAAATATAAGGCATTCAGAAGATGCATTCAAAGACACCGAATAACATGAAGTATTCTACACTTGTCACTAGGTGTCAGTAATGTTACTGAAACATTCCCAAGTGCCAGACATGATCACCGGAACAACAGGCTTTTATCACAGGTTTGCAATTGTCTCAACTGGAACAAGAATCCCTAATAAAATCACGAGCTACTACTGCGGCTGTAACCCACACCGAGCTAAAACTCAACTCTGAACCCCCATTGTCACTTCCTCTCACCCACCACTCTGCTCTCCGAGCACCAAAACACATTTATAGCAACACACACGAGCTCAAGTCATATTTATGTATTAAATGCCGTGTTTTATGTTATGTCTACAATATTGGGTAATACGAGTGTAAAGGTGACTGTAGGGGTGTTGTTACATGTCTGGAAGTTTTCTAATAATAAACCATATTTAGGTCATAAAAAGGTTTTCTAGGCTCTAACTATGAAATATTTCTATTACAAATAAGGAATCGTAGTTTGCGAGAATTCACTTATCGCGGCTAACAAAATACAGTGGCAAACAAAATGGAAAAAATACTCACAGAATCAACCAAATTTTCAGTTTTGTCAATCAACAACTCCAGCTTCTCCCCTCTCTGGGCGACCAAATCTGCAAAGCACAAAGGGCGATAAAATATTTTTGTTACTTTGATATGTGCAATCTGGTGGACAACATTTCACACAGAAAATATCCTAAAAAAACTGAACCTAAATAACAATATTTTAAATTAAACCCAGAGCTCAGAAGTGGATTAATGAAATTAATAAAATTAAATAACTGTTTTTATTAATTGAATAATTCTGAATCGTGATCAAAATGTAGTTTTCAGAAGTCGCCTAGCATCACTCAGCACACTATCTTCAACTTCATTAGTTCCACAGTGCATACATACACACAAATCATGACACTGATGAGATACGCACCTATGTTGCGGACCATAATACCCTTCAAGTCATCCACATGCATCTGTGTTTCAGTAAGACGATCGGATCCCCGCGGGTTCGAGTGGTGTTTCTGCAGAGGAATACACAAATAAATGAGATGACAGACGGTCGCACTTTATGCTGCTACATGGCCACAACATTGTTGTACTTCTGAAGACAAAAAGCCAACTGATCTGTCCAGAATTACCATTTGAGCTGCCAGCGTAGATGAGAACTCGCTGTTCATGGCGTACGGCAGGGCTGTTTGTGCTCTCGACCCATAAGTTGTCTGGAAGCGCCTTTTGATCTCATTAAGAAAGCTGAATGCACGTGACCTTTCAAAGTCCTTGACGACACAAAAAACACAAATCAACGTCTGTCTTTTCCATAGTTGCAGATGCATTTGATGCATGCAAAATATTATATGCCAGTATAAGCAGCACATTCAACAACAGAACCTTTCACATTTAACCAAAATTCTCTTAACACCGACAAACATAGCTATCTGAGTCTGTACTTACATCATCGGTAATACACAGGTATATGATTCTGTCATGACAGATGTAATGAAAAAGATATCTGAAAAATAAGAGACAATGTGTTAAGAAACCAACGCTGGCGTATTTTATCCTTTCAAAGAAACACTACTAGCACCCCCTTATTAAGGACACATACGGTGTGACAATAGACCCAGGTTAGAGCCTAGTTTCCCAAAGTGGGGGACACGTACCCCCAGCCGCAAACCAATTGTCATAGTGGTTAAGTGAATAAAAATGAAAAACAATTTGCACCTAACACTCACAATTACAAATGCCCCTGAACGCCTCACAGTGCAAGGAGAACGAAGCAGTAAAGAAACAGCAAGAAGTTGTTCACTGCTCTTTGTGCATTATATAAACAAATAACTAGTTTGATGAATATTTTGTCTATTAAGAGTGCTTCATATTAAAAATGTTGTTTGTACTGGCGTTCCAATCCTTGCACGGTGCAACAGGGATTCTTCCAAAATGAGGATTTGTCATTGGTTGTATGTATTTTTGTACGTATACTCCTTTATCATGATTGTTAGACTTTCCACTTCAATTTGGTATTAAATAATTACGCAGACTTAAACCATAGCATCGTGAGTGGCCAAAAAAAAGCTCACATTCAAGCCATTCAAATAGGATGTCAACATCAAACTGGAATAAAAATGATGTGAGATAATTACTTATCAGTGCTCATGTGAAACTGGTGGAACTTTATATTAAAATGTGGCCACGCAAAATAGACATTTTTGACTCAGAAATACTACAAAATTAATCAACCAGTTACTTTTTGTTCAATAATTAAAGTTAATTATGATAAAAGGGTTTGTCTTAAGTGTGCATGAGTAGGTGGTACTTGGCTTCAGATCAAAAGTCTGAAGGGGTACAGGACTAAAAAGTTTGAGAACCACTGTCATAGAGAATGGTGCAATATCATAGAGGCTTAATGTGATTGGGAGATAAACCATACACAACCCGAGGACATTTTCGTTGCATTTGAGTTATCGTACTAATACAGGTGGAGAAAACTGATAGATGCAAGTAAATATTAAAGTGTTGACTGAATGCACGCTACCTGCCATGGCTGTAGGTCAGTTTGTTATTCTCTGATGGGATCTTGGCCAGGATCTGTTCCGTCACTTCGAGGAAGTTTCCGCCACACCATGCATGCTTGGCAAGGATAGTGGTTCCACGGGCCACCACGGCAAACAGAATTGCCATGGTAACAGCCGGATTGTGTGCTGTGATCGGCTGCTCACTGTCAACACAAGAACAATGCTCGTTGCTGTAAGACACCTACTAGAATGTTCGAGGGAAATAACATTACTTGATCTGAAACGCTCCAAAGGTTTTGAAGAAAACGTTACTGATAATGACAAGAGTGAGGACGGTAAAATGTTTCAATAGCTATTTGATTATTACACCGTACACAGAGGAAAACGGAGGCCAACCTATGATGTCAATAACACAGCCAAGCTACTTAGTTTGCTCATGTTGACAACACGAGTTACATAGTTCGCGCTCAATCATTTCTGTTCTACCAGCGAAACTAATTCACAAACAGTAAATCACCAACGTCGATACCTTGATGATTAGCGGTGTTCAAAGTGGCACAATAACACAAATTCCGTTTCCAACAACACTTAAACACCGTGCAAATCCCTTTCGAATGACTTCTGCTTTGTGAGCACTGAAACCTCTGGCCCGGAAGCTAATTTTCTGGTTTCCTGGGTAATGTAGTTTACGTTACAATAGCTATCCTATTTTGTTGTCGTTATTTGGACTACAGCAGTCATTTCCCGTTTTGGTCTCTGTTTTCGTCAATACGTTACAGTATTGCGACAGAAATCCAACCCAATTTGTTTCCTCTTTTAATTCTTACAGGTAATATCCACGCAATTGCAAACGCTTTGAGAGAAAATCATTTCGCATTAAATGCATTTTTATGTTATTAAATACACATATTGGATTCATTAATATGTTCCGAATGTGTATGTAAGACAATTCATCATACATAAAACAAGATTTCGTGGGTTATTGGTATTTGGATCCAAATTTTCATTTTTTGAGGGATTTTGTTTAGCCTTAATCCACATTCACATAAAAATATGAATAAAAGATTGAACAACTGAAAAGACTGAATGACTAAATATTTTCTTTTATTTCTGAAGGTAAATTTCTGTAGCTTTGCCTGTCAGACAGAATTACGGGTCTTAATTCTACATGATTCCTTCGAGGCAAGCGGACAGCATGGCTGCTGAAGGCGAGAAAAAAAGAGCCTTAGAAATGGTAAGGAGCGTAATTATTGAATGAAAGCGTACCATTTCATTTAATTAAATGAGTTTAAAGAACAAACAGGCAGCTTGAGTAGATAAGCGACGATGTCCACTGTAAACTATTCAGCTGGCTACATAGCTGCTGCTGTTCGCTGCGTTATTACACGTGGGGCTTTCTGTGGTAAAACGAGCTGCACTTTTTAGTTTCACTGCCGTTCCACACTTATGTATTATATAGGAATGTAATTGTATCAACTTATTGACTTTTTAGCCTGACTTTTGCCGTTTTTCCCCACTAGGCGGCACTATTGATAGGGAACACTAGCGCTTATACTGTAGTAAGTGTAACCGTATGTATTGGTGATGTGTTTTAGGTCCAGGCTGATGGAGCAGATGAGGGCTCTGTCACATTTGTGATGCATGAAGAAGACCATACCCTGGGAAACTCCCTGCGATACATGATCATGAAAAAGTCAGTGCTTTTGGAAGATGTGCTGCCAGTTTACGTCCTCAAATTTTTAATAATGACACTTTTTCTTTACTTACGCCAGTGAGTGTGTTGAGTTCTGCGGCTACACCATCACACATCCATCTGAAAGCAAGATCAACTTTCGCATTCAGACAAAAGGTAGGATATTTTGCCCGTTTTCCACCAAATGCACAGGAACAACAGACCACAAAGTTTCTGTGGTCCATTGTGTTCTTCTTTTGCACAGGTAAATGATACAATGTAGAATTACACATGAACTGCAGAAATAAACATAAAACATATTTGCTTGTGTGTGTAATACTGACACATGCAAATAAAAATGTGTGGAAGTAGTCAAGTGATGCAACTTTGTGGAAAAAGTGAAAATAAAAACAAGTAAAACCAGAGTAAAAATCGAAAGGGTAGTGATTTTGCAAACAGCTGTAGACTTTTCAAATGCGGCTGGTGAAATAAAATCTTAATAGTCATCTAACCAGTGCTACTGATGCCGAGATACTTCTTGAAATGGCCTAACTTCATTCCGTCCCACGGTCCAAGCGCATATAGTTCGAAGGGTAAAGTTTCTAATTGTGGGATAAAGGTTCAGCGGTGGAGAAAGGGCTTTTGTCTTCTATATTTTGTTTATTTGAGTAGCTGTGCAACATAGCAAAATAGCTGCCATATTTCTTGTAAACATATCACTTGATCAAGTACAACATGCAGTCCTGAGGCTGTCATTTTCCACACGCATTCCACTTTGATCAAAGAGGTCAACGACTGTGCGTACATAAAAAAAAGAAAAACCCTTTTCAACAGCGGCCTCATCACATGGATGATCTGTGGAAAACTGAGATAGCTTGTTGTTGGCCTGAGCAATGGCTTCTTTGAGCATCCTTGGCCTTGAGCTCCTGACCTCGTGAATAATTACCTTTCAGGCAGCAGGAAGCAAAAGACTTGTCTAATGCACGCTTTTCTTGCCGTTTATTACGCTGTAAAACACAGTAAAAATGGGTGGATCTGAGACTTTTTCATGTGATGTGACATTTCACTGATGCTCATTAACACTTTTTAATTTGACACTTTGATCTACCTCGTAGTGCCGTAATTTCCAGTGTATAAAATTCACCAGTGTTAGCCACACTCACTAATTTTAGAAAGAAAAATAGATTTGTACATATATATGCTGCACATTTCCATGTCATAAAATAACATATTTTGGGGTGCAAAAGTTTGTGAGGACCAGGTACCTCTTTACTTGACAGGTGCCAAGCGCGAGTTAAGAAAAAAACTCAAAATCGCAGGAGGTCTTCACTCAACATAACACATGACTCACAGTGTCATCTTACAAAATGCTAAAATCATCACACAGCAACTTATAGCTCAAAAGGTAGTAATATACAATAAAGTATACAATAAAAGTACCAATACATTCATTCATTCATTCATTTTCTATGCCGCTTATTAGGGTCGCGGGTATGCTGGAGCCTATCCCAGCTGACTTTTGGGCGGTAGGCGGGCTACACCCTGGACTGGTCGCCAGTCAATCGCAAGGCACATATAGACAAACAAACATTCACACTCACATTCATAGTCTAATGGACAATTTAGAGTCACCAATTAACCTAACATGCATGTTTTTGGAATGTGGGAGGAAACCGTAGTACCCGGAGAAAACCCACGCACGCACGGGGAGAACATGCAAACTCCACATAGAGATCCCCAACGGAGATTCGAACCCTGAACCTGCTGACTGTAAGCCCAATGTGCTACCCACTCATCCACTGTGCGGCCCCGACCTACAAAATTTCAGTTTATAAATAAGAAATCCCACCTTGCAGAAATTCATTAACAATAAACGAGGCATTACTGTATATGTTTATGTGTTAACAGCTCCAAATGAACAGACAACATAACATTTTAATCATACTGAAAAACACCACACCTGTTTAAATGTCTATTTGCCTATCACTTTTTTTCACTTTAATAGTTTCAGATTATCAGAATCACACTTGCAATGAGGTGTTGCTTTCAAAGACATAATTAAAGTTCAAGTCACATGTTTTGAGTATATTTTCTTTGCCTTTGTTTATTTAGACCACACAAAGACACATAATAAAGATGTTGTGAATGCACCTTGAAAATGAGGTGTTGTTTCCAGGAAGGATGGAGAGAAGTGTGTGAGTTGGAGATAGATTTTTGGAATTTACACCATATCAATTGACCAGTAACGCTACACTGACGGCATCTGCCTTCATAAAAATGCTACCGCCATTAATTCATCGATTTAGTTAGTCCTGTTTTCTTCATCTTCTGATTCACCCAGCCTATTCACCCAGCCCAGTACCAATACAAGTTTAAAATAAGAAACAACAATTTTAACGGCTTCCCTTTATGCATTTTGTCCCAGCAAAGCATTTCATTGGACATGGTTACCTGGCTCTCTCCGGTGGACAGAGGTACCTGATTAGTCATAGCAGCTCCCTAGCAGCCATGTCCAATGAAGTGCCTACCTGGGACGGAATGATATTATTAAAATATTGATAATTATGTAAGCGTGATATCAAAAACAAACATATCGTTAAAGACAGGACAGTTTTTTGTATTTTGATGCAAAGGTCTCAGTTTTTACTCTGCTGTGTGTGTGTCAGCCCTCTTTTGCGGTGCTCCTGTCCCGCCCTTCTCCGTGCATAAAGAAGTAGAGTGGAGGGAAAGACCCAAACTCTCCATAAAAATGAAGGAAGTGACAAGTTCCAGTGCCGCCAGCTGGGTGACTCTGCTGCTAAATTTGGTGACTTTCCAAACCCTCTCAACAGCGACTAGCGACAAATCTAGCTCTAGCTCTAGCTTTTCTGGCGTCTTTGGATACTTTTTTTGTATTTGGGGACTTAAAGTAAATCTCCCGCTGCTCACTGCACAGTGGATATCCATGCATCATCGAGACCCGATGCCACCCGGGTGGATCTCGCCTTGTTTTACAGCGCAGGATCTAAAACGGAAATGTTTTTTTACTCCTCATTAAATGACTACTTATTATACTCAAGCCTCATTGGGACTCGGTCACTTACCTGTCAGCGTGTCAGAACGTGTGATGTAAGACCGGTGTGTGGTAATTAAACAAGTAGCCCCAACTACAAGATAAAAGGAGGCTGGAGGCGTGTCCAGAAGTAATTATTACGCTGTCTAGACTTTGAGATGTGCTAGCCGAGGTAAATTTGATAATTTTTGGATAAATTGACGGCCAATTTTAAATTAACAAGCAAAAATTAAATTTATTTCTAGTTCTAAAGGTAAATAAGGTGTTTTTAACTTACTTTTTTGTATCTCCTATTAGGTTCTGATTCTAAAAAAATAATACTGTTCAGAGTATTTTTGAGTTGCTGTTGACATTAAATAATGTCTTTTTAATTGTTTCCTATTATTTCTATTTTATTTTAGCGGCTATAAACCACTTTGCACGCACAACTTTGACTTTGTCTAAAAATATTGGGATATTTTGTATATTAATGTTCAACATAAATGTAGTGGGATATGAGTTTTGGTCCATATCGCGCAGCCCTACTGTGAGTCAGACCTTTGTATTGAGTAATGATCTCGATTTCCAATGGGTTGGCAAGCTCACCATTAGTTCAATAATAGCTCGTGATTGGCTCCTGCCAAAGAAAGAGCTACCGTTTCCTCACTGAGTGGCGAGCAGCACAGTATTTAAGTGATTAGTAGTGGTTCTGAAGTAAAGGAATCACGAGATTGGAACATAGCCATACTTTTAGCCACAACGCTGTATAAACTTTAAGAAAAAAGTAGCGGCTCACACACCCAGAAATTACTGTATATCTTTCTATCTAGATGATTTGGATTCTCAATACTTTGAATTTGAATAAAGGGGCCCTATGCTACATTTGCAAAATTTTAGACTTATGTATACAGTAATTCCTTGTTTTTCGCGATTAATTGGTTCCAGACCTGACTGTGATATTGTGATGATGATATTATTAACTATTATTAGTATTATTATTATTAGGATTCATATCATGATTCATGGTCGCTGATTTGTTTTGGAATATTAGTTTATTCATAACAATACGATCCAAAACGATTCTATGACTTTTGTGCCCCCCCCCTTGAAATACTATTGACATCTGATAATATCTATTTATTTATCTGTACTGTACAAACTGAACTGAAACTGAAACCAATAAAATGCAACAAAATGGAGAGCTATGTTGGCCTCACAGTCAGGAGGTTCAGGGTTGTGTGGAGTTTGCATGTTCTCCCCGTGCGTGCGTGGGTTTTCTCCGGGTACTCCGGTTTCCTCCCACATTCCAAAAACATGCAAGTTAGGTTTATTGGCGACTCTAAATTGTCCATCGGTGCTGTGAAGTGTATTCAGGAGTCAAATGGCATGATGAGTATAATACATATTGGCATATTTACACTTTAAAAGTACCCGATACCCGATTCACTTCTCTACCCCATGTATTAAAAAAGTTAGAGCAAATTTCATACCAGGAAAGAGTACCTTTACTTTTCATTGCTTTAATATTGAGTCAAGACAAAAGATGTGACTGATCCACGGACCTTGGCAAGTACAACCGCACTACAAAATACATCATAACTTAGGCTGTGACATTTGTTTTAAAAGTCAACCGAGTAACCATTTAATTTTTTTGATCATCAAAAAGCTCGGGGGAAAAAAATCAGTGTCGTAATTTTCATGTACGCCTCGCACTCTTAGTGAGCAGCACACTATATTTGTTTCCAAGCCACACTATAAATTGCTTGTACACAGTAATTTCTAGGCAACTTTAACATATGAAATGTAATCTGCAGATAGATATAAAAGTGAATGAATATCCTACATACTGTCACATCTGCTCAAACACTATTAAACCCATAAGAAGGTGTTTGCTCAACAAGCTTTTATTGCAAGAAACAATAGCACACAAGTACACACGTCAGCAGAAGAACAATCCCTAAACGACACGCCGCCCGTTCCTGGTGCGTTAAAAAAACGCCTACTGTGCTTAAATTCAATGCTCTGTTTCCTAGTATTGATTCTAACGATGTTGGATGGATATACCGTATGTTGTCTGGAATGGCAATTTGGTGAACACACACCGTGTTGGATCAGAGGAATATAAATGAATACATTGATGTAGTGGATGATTCGTTACACCCCGAATGGTTCTGTTATTTTGCCGGTTGTCTTGTGTGTGTTACTAGTGACACCTAGCGGCCAATGTGAACAGTTCGTCAACATTTTGTATTGCCTTAAATTGCTCATGACACCAAATTTTTTTGAAAAGAAACGATAACAAAATAAAGAACTAAATTAGGAAAGCAATTTTGTCACATTTGAAATAATATCACAGGTAAACATCTATGAAATGGGAGTGAAATGAAGTGTTCATTTTAACACGATTTTGACGCCCTCCAACAAGTTTTCTGAACCTCTTAGTTTAATCTTGGTTGTGATGTCACGGCCAGACTATGTTCTGTGAACTAGATTTAAACACATGTGGCCACAAACTCACAGCAAAGCCAAGAAAATGATCTATTCACACCAATAACACAATAACAACATTCACTGATATTGTGTTACGATAAATACACTAGGCTATAACACACACATAAAAATGGCCACAAGTATGTTCAGTATGTGACCACTCGGCCGTGCAATGAAACCCCGTAGTAATATTCTAAAACTGATACAAAAGATCTAGTAAAAAATATGGAGATAGTGTATATTTACTGACTGACACTGACAGATCAACTGCAAGGTTGGCTAGATGAGTGACAGCAAGCAATTCAGGTCTAGAACGCTTACGGGTGACACTGGCAACCAAGTGCAAACAAGCACAGCTGTGAAAACATGCAAAGAAACAATAATAGCCTTCAATCAATCAATCTTTATTTCAAACTCCTATGGATCCATATAGAACATGATAGGGCGTCAGTTAGGAATTAGGACTGCATTAGCTATCAGCAGTATGCTGGCTACTGTGGAGCATTTTCTTCACGGTGGAACGGTCCTAGGGTTTTTTTCATTTTTTATTTCTGCAGTGCAGTAAGATGTGTGCCATGAAATCTGCCAATGTGACGAACTTACTCCGTCTTCCGAGTGTTCCAGCAAAAGCTTTCAAATCAACAGAAATTCATTCAGACCTGGACCATAAAGTTTCAGGTTTTCAGTTTAAATTGTAAATATGGCAATATTCGAGCACACATCTAACACAGGAAATTCATCCATCCATTTTCTATACCGCTTACCCTCATTAGGGTCGCGGGTATGCTGGAGCCTATCCCAGCGGACTTTGGGCGGGAGGCGGGGTACACCCTGGACTGGTCGCCAGTCAATCGGAGGGCACATATAGACAAACATTCACACTCACATTCATACTCTAATAAACGCTTATTTAAATATATTTTTTTGTTTAATGCAGTAGAGCGAGGGAGACTCATTTTTTCTCCCTGGCCTTCAATTCTACCTAGACAATCTTGGTATTGTATTTTATATGTTTAAATTTATTTTATGGTCTCCTTCTTTCTATTTGCTAGATTTTTTGTAAAGCACTTCGGCCAACTGAAGTTGTTTTTAAACGTGCTCAATTGAAATTGAAATATAAATAAATGATATGTGCTGTCCACGCATATCCATGTTGTTTACATCTTTTACTTAGCTCACATCCTGAATACAATAAAAACATCTCACCATGATAATTGGTGATGGATCAGGTTAGCTATAATTCACAGCAAACAGACTCCACCACAGTGTTCATGAGTGATTATATAAAACACGAACGTCACAGTGGAGTTCAGTAAGCGAGCGGTTTTAAAATACAACCTACAATTAACAGACCACTTAGTGGTCGTGATCTAATCATTGTATAATCATTTATGAAATTCAGTAGATTGCAGTGAAAGTAGACATCGGTGTGTGCTAGTCATAACCACCGAAACCAACAAAAATGGTGAATATTTACGTGGAGTCGCAAATTTTGCATAATTACTTGCATATTTATGCTTTTTTTCGGTCTCCCCGCTTCCATCTTCTAAGCAGGTGTTCTAAGCTCCTCCTATCCCTTTATTTCAAGTGTGGTAGCCTGCCACACTGGCTGTCAAGGGTTGTATACCCCTTAGCAATTGTCCCTTACCCCTTAGTTTATGGAGATTTTGGACACCTCGCAAAACCTAGGTGTAAGGGATTTGACAAGGGGTAAATGGTAGAATTGGGATTGCGCTTTAATCTACATCAGAGGTGTGGACTTAAGTCAAGTGACTTGGAATCGAGTCTGACCTAATTCACAATTTTGATGACTTTGGACTCGACTTGACAATATTGTCAACGTCTTTGAAATCGACCTGTACTTTGACATCAATGACTCTGTACTGGAAGTCTGATTTTAATCAGATGACTTGAACATACTTGAGATTTTCAGTAAGTGTCTTGAGTAAAATATGTCAGATTCAAAGTATTTTTACCGTTTTTATGTCTTTTCCAGCAAGACAACAAAATGTCCCACAGAGTATGCCTCATTGAATAGATATATTTACATCCAATCAAGTTAAGAACAAACAACCAGGGTGTGGATTACATTTCTGTCACATCTAAACTGCTGGAGAGTGGCAGTGATTACCACGGGGATGTGCCAATATGCTACCAAGGACAAATGTTTCATTTGCCTTCGCCAATTATGAGGTCATGAACAAGAAAAACGAATTGCTGCTGCAAAACCTGCAGCATGACAATAACAGATGGAGAAGTGACAACTTGGAACATTTTTGGCACCTAAAGTTGCGCAAAGAAGGGTAAGTTGGGCTGATGCCTGTTGTGAGCTAATGTGTAACTTTTTTACCAAATATTTTTTGCAACAGTACAAGCAACAGTAAAATAGCTGTGGTTAAAAACTGTGACACAAAAATTAAGCCAGCTGAAGTAATTTACCAAGTTACGGGGGACAAAAATAAAGTGTGAGTGTGTAGCAGGTGTGCTTCAGACAAACTAATGTACTTATTATATGTATAAGGAAACATACAGTATAGCACAGAATTAGCAGATTTTATTTGAATTATATTCTTCAAAACTATGACCTCTAACGTTTTTTCGTGTGAGATCTATCTTTACAAAATGAAAATTGCCAAGAGCTACTCAATTTCCATCCATTCATTTTCTATGCCGTTTATCTTTGTTAGGGTCGCTCATTAGTGGGTGCTGGAGCCTATCCCAGCTGACTTTGAGCTAAAGACGGGGTACACCCTGAACCGGTCGCCAGTCAATCACAGGCTACTCATTTTGATAATGTTTATTTGCATAGATTATTTCAACCCAAACAAACCGAATATGCTTGTTTTACTAGAACAAACAAAATGCTGGTATCCACAACTCGCATTTCTTTCTAGTGTTCTCACATTATTAACGGAAACCTGAATGAAAAGCACGCTTGCAAGCCCGTCATGTGGTCGTGGGTCTCGCGTTGGTGACTCCTGCTTTAAAAGAACATACGACACAGTGCACAGTCAAAGAGCAAAAAGATTGACACTCATGTAAGACACAGTTGAAACAAAACAGGTGATCTAAACATGCACAAACCAAATCAAAATGGTTGTAAAAAAATAATAAAAATATAGGTTGCTATTATTGATGTTGTTGTTATCCAAAGTCTATCTAATATATTAAGTAAGGACTCGAACTTTAAGCCTTCGACTACAGACTTAATTCTGCCTGTTTTTGTTCTGACTTGAGACATGACCTTCACTTCTTTTCTTGAGGCGTGACTCAAGACTTGAGACTACAGACTTGAGAGTTGCAAAAAAGACTTTCTCCCACCATCATATTCTAGGAACAGAACTCATACTTAACCCGACCACCATCTTATATTTTACCACATGTGTATTTTATCGGATCCCTGCTTGTGTAATGGTACACACTGCTGTTTTGATGGCAGAGAGCATAGGTTTGATTCCCAGCCAGGATTTCATATACGACGCCAAAACCATTCATGCGATTGGCTTGCGGTGGCGACTCCCGACAGCAGGCAAGCAAAGGGGGGGAACGATTTTCAATAATACTTTTATATCATGCAAAATTTATACAGAGTTTTAAACATTCCAATTATTATTCTTGGATTAAATTCTAAAGTTTTGAATGATGTTTGTTATGAATGACTGCAAAACCTGAAGAAACAGAAGTTGTTTTAATATGTTTTTGTTCTTTTTACCATCAGATTTTACACAACATTTGCCTTTCTTAGATGAGTATATACTCATCTGAGACCGATTTCTGGTTTTCACTGGAAAAGTTCAGGAATAGTGTGTAGTGATTGGGGTGTTGGGTGGGCTGAAAATAATGTTATCCCCAAAAGAGGGGCGCGGCAAAAAAAGTTTGGGAACCAAAGCCTTAAGCACTTGAAAGCATCATTTCTCAACTTTGCATGTCCTCAGAGAACCTGAAAGACACCCACCGATTGGATAATTGATTTGATAGGAAGCTGTCAAGTGAGACAGATTCCTTCCTCAGTTTGGTCTTGAATAAGTGACCGCAGTCATGTTTTCACAAATTATACTTCAAGTCCTGGTTGCGCTGTTTCATGCAATAAAGTGCTGAAATGCCTGCTATTTGTTTTTGAGCAATACAAATCTTTCAAAAATTCAGAATGATCTCTTATTGTTTAATCCAACTTGCATGCTTGATATATTAGCTTTCTACAACCTCAATATGGCTTCACTAAACATCAGTCACGAAATGCAGCATGAGTGTGGTGGACATCTTGTTTTCGACAGCTGTTTTGAGAGCAGTGTTATAACCATCAAAGATTACTGGTTTCCAGAGTTTGTGTTTCACTATTGCAGATAGTTGGTGGTAGGGCTCTTTCGTCACGCGTGACATGCTGTTTTAATGTTTGTTTTTCTCAGATGGAACTCCAGCCATTGAGCCTCTTAGGAGGGGCCTAAATGAGCTCTGTGATGTTTGTCAGCATGTTCTCAACACCTTTGAGGTAAGAGTAAAATCAGCAAGTATGCAAAAGCCATCCGTAGACAAACATGTCCAGTTTGCAAATCTTCACTTCTTCCTGTCCACAGTTCTATAATTCATTGGGCCTTGTGTTGTGCACACCGCATTTACAATATGTCCCAGTAAACCTCTCACATTTCAACAACCATCTGGCTGGGTGGTCAACAACCAATATCTTCTCAAGTGAAAACGATTGTTTTTTTTAATGAGCGTAAAGGGGTCTTTAGAACTTTTTTTATTGTGTATTTTATTGGTGTTGCCGCCCCACCCCCCACCATCAACATATTGCTGTGAAAATATGTTTTATAGGTGGACACCCACTTATCTCAGGTTCTCTCTACTTGCTTCGTTCATTGTAGTCTTAAACTTTCGTCTTTTAGAAAACAAAACAAACTTACGGTATCACTCAGTCAGCGGAAACACAACACGACGTTTTGGCATGACTACTATTTTGATGCAATAAATAATAAAGAACAATGTCGACAACCTACCTCTAAAAGTGTTTACTTGACTTTGCCTGAGAGGTGTCACCCTGATGATGTCACTTGGGAAACGCCCCTTTTCTGCAACTCGAGTTTGTCATGGCTCCCGCCATGAAATATAAATGTGATTTTTATGAATTTACCGTTTGTTTTCAAAAAATGAACAACATAGAGCATAATTACAAACAATATAGAACATATTTAAGCAAAGCTATTAAATCATCTCAATCATCCTTTTAAGGAGGTTCAAAGTAGAGCTCCAAAACGCAAAAAGAAGAAAAGTGAGACAAAAAAATTGATCAAGTAGTTTATATTATCGGGATTTATATTCAGCTGATTGAAAGGTTAAGACCACTCCCTTCAGAATGTGGATTCAATGACATTTTCTGTCAGGTATGCACACTCTCATGATCTCTTGATGGCAGAGGCAAGAAAACGTTCTCTCTCTGAACACAGTCAGATTGCTGAGCTGCATAAGCAAGGCCTGTCGCAGCGCGCCTTTGCCGCTGAGGCTGGACACGGTAAGGCAATGATTTGAGACTTCTTTAAAGACCATCAGGGTCACCGGTCCTGAGGCGGAGGATCCGACTGGCTGTCTGTCAAGACATGGGGCAATCCTCTGCCCAAACAAAGGTATTTACAGGTGCAGAGTGCAGGCCTGACAGGATCTCATATGGTTTTAGAAACAAAAAATGTCTTCAAAGGCCTAGTTTCCTTCAGCGCCACAAAATTGCCTGTTTGGGATATGTACAAGAGCACCAAACATGGGACATTGAAAGGAGGAAAGAAAGAATAAAGTTTTATTCTCTGATGAGAAAAATTGTAACCTTGACAGTCCAAATAGCTTTCAACGTTACTGGAAATGACCTCACCTGAGATTAATTGCTTACTCAAAATTGTTTTTGCACTCCCATTTCTTTATTTTTTTTGCATTGTGAAACTCTACTTAGAACCTTTTTAAGATCCAATAGCTAATTGTCTCATTAATGGAACATTACTGCCACCTACGGACCAATGCAAAATACTATATATTACATCTTGGAATATGTTGGGCTCTGTAATCCATTTTATTTTTTCCCAAATTCCAAATTCCCAAATGAATGAATGTATTTTTTTCCCAGCATAGTGTGTGTGATTTCGGGTTAGTGACCAAAAAGGTCTGCAATGCATCAATGGACAATTTCACCCAGTAAATGAGAAATCGATGTAGGTTGGCTGACTTTTGTAATGGGATGTCAGCCTCTGCATACATTGCTGCAAAATCTTTACTACTGAAGTAATGCCAATTTTGTTAACGCATAATCATACAACTTTAAATATGTCTCCTGAATGCCTTATATTTTTGTTCAATTTAGCAATTTTTGTGCTTTTAAAATGTAGGCCAAAGACTTGTAAAATTTGAATAAATATGCATATTTATGACTACTATCAGGACCTACTCAACCACAAAACAGTGATAATTGATCAATTTATTTAGCAAAACTGTGATAGAAAGAGTGAAAGTATGAAATACGAACTGCAAAGTGGCGAGGGACGACTTTACTCACTAGTTATAGTGACAAAGTTGCTAAATTGTCCACCCGGATCCCTCCTGCAAAATCGTATTATTCTCTGGCAGAGCAGGTGTGTATGGGGCGTGTTAAGAAGCAGAGTTCTGGTGCTATCTACTGTGCAAGTTCGGGACAACAATCTGCATTCACGGACAGTCACAGTATATGGGTGTCAAATGTGGAAAATACTATAACAACCAATGTAGCAATCTGGGTGGAGTAATTGGCTCTAAATCCAAACAGCATGGGGTGTAGAGCAAATGGTATGGTGTTCAAATGATTGAGTATTTGTTTTGCTACCAGTTGCTCTGTAATCTTGGACACTGTGGGCAATGTGCTGATGTGTCTTTAGTGTGCCATAAATAAATTCATGTGAGAACTGCTGGCTTAGTGTCACAAAATCTCGAAAAGATTAAAACATGACAACGTTTTCAGAAAAAATATGTATGTAGAAACGAAAAAAGTGGATGGTTTGATGGATACGCTATACTATGGAATCTACTGTGTGTAGGAGACAGATAGTAAGTTTGGTGGAGAGCACGGTGTTTAGGCTGCACGGGTGTAGAGGGGCGTGGGAACAGGTGTGCATGCTAACGGCCACGGAAGCCATAAATGATGCACAATTGCTTGTCTGGGGAAGGAGGAGAGAGGAAAGGCTGGGAAGCTGTAATTTTTGTTTTTTTCTTTGGAACACATTTACATTCTCATTTTCCATACGCTTTGTCATATCCCATACACTGCTGCACGCCGTCTGCTATCACTTCACATGCAAGGTACCAGCTGTCACGGATTGGTCTCATTGTAATAAACCCACCACACCAAGCCACCCTGTTCACGGTCTAAATTGAACGTGTCATTCAGGCGGGGAAACCATTCCGATCCACTCAGCGGCAAAAAGCCGCAATAGTGTGTTTTCTACACGTTCTTTTATGAAACTACTATTTCATGATTAACTGGAAAATGTGCCCATTGCTTTAACCTTTTTAATATGTTGCCTTGATTTTGGCTGCGTGGTCTTTTATATAATCAATTTAATTCTTTGTTTATCTGTAGTTTTGATAGCAAATGCTAACTGGATGTAATACATGAATTGCTCAGGTTATGTATAAATTTTTTGGAATTATGTGTAATTTGCTCGCATATTGATTTGATTAATAAATTATTGAATGAAATCAACAGTTTTGATCACCTGTGGGCAAACTGTTAATGGGAAATAGCAGTCATTAGTATTTACTTATTATTTAGTTTGAAAGTTTACTGGTTCTGTGTATACTGGTATGTCTGTACAGTATATGTATACATACATACATACATACATACGCATGTATGTATGTATGTGTTTATCCATCCATCTATCCATTATCCGCCGCTTATCCGGGTCCGGGTCGCGGGGGCAGCAGCTTCAGTAGGGAAGTCCAGACTTCCGGGTCCCTAGCGACCTCTTCCAGCTCCATCGGGAGGAGACCAAGGCGTTCCCAGGCCAGCTGTGAGACATAGTCCCTCCAGCATCTCCTAGGTCTTTCCCGGGGCCTTCTCCCGACTGGGCATGCCCGAAACACCTCACCAGGGAGGCGCCCGGGAGGCTTCCGGACTAGATGCCCGAGCCACCTCAACTGGCTCTTCTCGATGTGAAGGAGCAGCGGCTCTATTCTGAGCTCCTTCCGGATGGCCGAGATCCTCACCCCTATGTCTTAGGGTGAGTCCAGCCACCCTACGAAGGAAAGTCATTTCCGCCGCTTGTATCCGCGATCTCATTTTTTTGGTCATGACCCATAACTCATGACCATAGGTGAGGGTGGGAATGTAGATCGATCGGTAAACAGAGAGCTTTGCCTTCCGGCTCAGCTCTCTCTTCACCACGACGGTCCGGTACAGTGACCGCATTACTGCAGATGCTGCACCGATCCGTCTGTCGATCTCACGCTCCAACCTTCCCTCACTCGTGAACAAGAACCCGAGATACTTGAACTCCTCCACCTGAGGCAAGACCTCACTCCCAACCCGGAGGGTACAGTCCACCCGTTTCCGACTGAGAACCATGGCCTCGGATTTGGAGGTGCTGAGTCTCATCCCAGAAGCTTCACACTCAGCTGCAAACCGCTCCAGTAAACGCTGAAGGTCACAGCCTGATGAGGCCATAAGGACCACATCGTCTGCAAATAGCAGAGACGAGATCCTAAGGTCACCAAGCTGGACTCCCTCAACACCTTGACTGCGCCTAGAAATTCTGTCCATGAAGATTATGAACAGAATCGGTGACAAAGGGCAGCCTTGGCGGAGGCCAACGTTCACCGGAAACAAGCTCGACTTACTGCTGGCAATGCGAACCAGGCTCCTGCTTCGATTGTACAAGGACCGAATGGCACGTAGAAGCGGACCATCAATCCCGTACTCCCGGAGCACCCCCCACAGGACACCACGAGGGACACGGTCGAATGCCTTTTCCAGGTCTACAAAGCACATGTAGACTGGTTGGGCAAACTCCCACATACCCTCGAGTACCCTTGCAAGGGTGTAGAGCTGGTCCAGTGTTCCGCGACCGGGACGAAAACCACATTGCAGCTCCTCTAACCGAGGTTCGACTAACGGTCGTACCCTTCTCTCCAGCACCCTGGAGTAGACTTTCCCAGGAAGGCTGAGGAGTGTGATCCCCCTATAGTTGGAACACACCCTCCGGTCACCCTTTTTAAAAATGGGGACCACCACCCCGGTCTGCCAGTCCAGAGGTACTGTTCCTGACTTCCATGCAATGTTGTAGAGGCGTGTCAACCAACACAGTCCTCCAACATCCAGAGCCTTGAGAAATTCTGAGCGGAACTCGTCTACCCCCGGAGCCTTGCCACTGGGGAGTGATTTGACTACCCCAATTACCTCAGCCACGGTGATAGAACTGTCCACGTACGTATCCTCAGACTCTGCTTCCTCTATGGAAGGCATGTCAGTGGGATTGAGAAGGGCCTCGAAGTATTCCTTCCACCGACCAACTATATCCACAGTCGTGGTCAGCAAGCCCCCGTCCGCACTGTAAACAGTGTGAACTGGGGGCTGCTTCCCCTTTCTGAGGTGTCGGACGGTTTGCCAGAACCTCTTCGAGGCCGACCGAAAGTCGTGCTCCATAGCCTCACCGAACTCCTCCCACACCCGAGTTTTTGCCTCGACCACCGCCGAAGCCGCGTGCCGCTTGGCCTGCCGGTACCTGTCAGCTGCTTCGGGAGTCCCGCAAGCCATCCATGCTCGATAGGACTCCTTTTTCAGCTTGACGGCAGCCCTAACCCCCGGTGTCCACCATCGGGTTCGGGGCTTGCCACCACGACTGGCACCGACCACCTTGCGGCCGCAACCACAACTGGCTGCCTCAGCAATAGAGGCACGGAATACGGCCCATTCGGACTCAATATCCCGGTCCTCCCTCGAAATGCAGGCGAAGCTCTGCCGGAGATGAGAGTTGAAGACTCGACGAACGGGAGATTCTGCCAGACGTTCCCAGCACACCCTCACTACGCGTTTGGGTCTGCCAGGTCTGTCCGGCATCCTTCCCCGCCATCTAATCCAACTCATCACCAGGTGGTGGTCAGTTGACAGCTCAGCCCCTCTCTTCACCCGCGTGTCCAGAACATACGGACGCAGGTCTGATGATACGACCACAAAGTCGATCATAGACCTGCGACCTAGGGTGTCCTGGTGCCAAGTGCACTTATGGGCATCCTTATGTTCGAACATGGTGTTCGTTATGGACAAACTGTAGTTCGCACAGAAGTCCAGCAACAACACACCGCACGGGTTCAGGTCAGGGAGGCCGTTCCTCCCAACCACGCCCCTCCAAGTCACACTGTCATTGCCCACATGGGCGTTGAAGTCTCCCAGTAGAACTATGGAGTCACCAGCTGGGGTGCTCTCCAGCACCCCTCTGATAGACTCCAAGAAGGCTGGGTACTCTGAACTGCCGTTCGGCGCATAGGCACAAACCACAGTCAGGACCCTTTCCCCAGCCCTAAGGCGTAGGGAAGTAACCCTCTCGTTTACTGGGGATGACTCCAACACAGAGGCACCAAGCCGGGGGGCTAACAATAAGCCCACACCAGCTCGCCGCCTCTCCCCAGCGGCAACTCCAGAGAAGAACAAGGTCCAGCCCCTCTCAAGGAGTTTGGTTCCAGAGCCTAAACTGTGGGTTGAGGTGAGTCCGACTATATCTAGTCGGAATCTCTCCGCCTCTTCCACAAGCTCGGGCTCCTTCCCCACCAGAGAAGTGACATTCCATGTCCCAAGAACCAGATTTGGTCGCCGAAGCCCAGGTCGCCCGGACACCCGCCCTCGACCACTGCCCAAATCACACAGCACCGGACCCTTATGCTTGCCCCTGCAGGTGGTGGGTCTGCGGGGGGGAGTTCCCGTGCGGCTTCTTCGGGCTAGGCCCGGCCAGGTCCCACGGGTGAAGACCTGACCACCAGGCGCTCGCCTGCGAGCCCCTCCCCCAGGCCTGGCTCCAGGGTGAGGCCCCGGTATCCCACGTCCGGGCGAGGTGCGGTCACTCCTCATGTTTCTCTTCATATGGGTCTTCTGAATCACTCTTAGTCTGGCTCGTCACCTAGAACCTGTTTGCCTTGGGAGACCCTACCAGGGGCATAAAGCCCCCGACAACATAGCTCCTAGAATCACTCGGGCACTCAAACCCCTCCACCGTGGTAAGGTGGTGATTCACGGAGGGGTGTGTTTGGTTATATATATATATTCTTCCCACATTATTTTCATGTATTTTTCATATATATATTTATATACAGTATATATATATTGTATATTATAATATATATTGTAATATTATATATATTATATTATTATATTATAAGTGATAATTTAAGGGATAGATAATTTTGACTTGACCCGCTTATACCTAATGAGGATAAGCGGTATAGAAAATGTGTGTGCACCCTTGATATACAAGTGTGTATCAACAAGTGTGTATACAAGTGTGTGCACCCTTGATATACATGTAAAATGTACATCAATACTCCTATTTATAAAAATATGCTAAATATATACAGTATGTTTATACAGTAGTAGGAGGTAGACCTTTGGGACTTGGTCATTTTAAAAGTAGCTTGCAGCCTGAGAAAGTGTGAACACCCTAGCTCTAACTCTTCTTCAATTTCAAGCTGGCTCAAACACAGCATGCAAACGTTACAGCTCCCTACAGTCCATTCCCTGAATTCCAGCTCAGAATCATACACTACACACATGTTTATGAGCGACAGGTAGCACTAAATCTATTTGTGGCTGGCTGCCACAAATTAATGAATGTATGGGAAACACTGCATGAGTGCTTCCTGTGCTGGGGAGTTACCATTCATTGAGGGATACCTGAATCTAAGCAGAGCATCATCCCCCTTCCTTTAGAAACTGAGCGTCTTGATAGTTTAAAAACCCAAAACACACCTCAAAGATGACGACTGCTGGCAGATGATGCCGAGGTAGATAGAGTGTCTCCAAACCTGAACCCAATTGAGAGCATGTACGGCATGTCTCTGAGACCCTTACCAGGGTTTCCTCTATGATGTTTTGCCCAAAAGCACAGCTTGCTCTTGGGCTGCATGGGACTGCCCACGCTGTGTTGTGCCGCTGCTGCTTATTTATTTAATAGCTTATTTATTTCACTTTCACTTATTTTTTTCACCACTAGAACATGAACCGAGAACATTGCAAAACAGTTAATTTAAAAGCAAAGTTGCACTTAAACTGGGGGTCTAAAATGTCAAGCCTCCTTTTGTTACCTATTTAGTTACTTTATGACTAGTACAAAAGTACAACTTTTAGTACTATTTGACACAACCTAAATTTAGATGGATGCCTGTTTTAGAGTAATATGAAAACATGGGAAATGAATTGTTCAATATTTTATTTAGCTCTAAATAACAATTTAAATATGCTTGTTATAGAAATCTGTCCTGGGTTCCTTGTATATCCATTTTTAGCACTATTAAATCACTATTGATTTGTTAAATCTACTGTAACAAAAAAGAAAGGATAGGTAAGCTATTTGTGTTTTATGTGACTGCCAACATTTAAATTGCACTTTATTTACAAAGCACATCTCCACTCTGTGGGCTAATTCGTCATTAAATACAGATGTCACCTTTGAATAGAAGTTAGAAGCAAATATTATATGGTGAACTACCGGTGATCTACTGCTACCTTATGAAAGTAACAACACAGATCAATCTAGTTGGGTCATAGGAATATAAATCAATACATTGATGCGTGCAAGAGTGGGCAAAATGGGAGCCTACCGTTTGAATACGGCCCATCAGTTGCTTTTACAGTATTTCATTTAAAAACATTTTACAATCTGGCAACATGACTTGCAAGTAGTTTGAGTCAATTTGAGACGCTCTTAAGTAGCTTAAGTAGTTTATCCCATGTAGCGATACAGACAACCATCTCACCCATTGTGCCAAACAATTACAAGTCAACAAATACTGTATGTGATACACAACTTAACCTGTCTGGGAAGTTAAAAAGGAGGGACATTCACATACACATTTAATGTTTTATCTTTCATAGTTTGTATACAAATTGTATAGCACACATTTTTATTCATTTACGCTCGGGGTGTCTTATTCAGCAAGAATGCTGTTATTTAATGTGGTCTGATGTTTAAAGTGCTCCTGAAAAAAGTGAACAAGAAAATATAGCGGATTGTATGACACTTTTACAGTCACAGTTACAGTTTACAAAATAAGACAAATCATTCCAGGTGGACTGTTAAAGAGTATTAAGTGTAAATAGTGTGTGTGTACCAAACATATAGTCTGACCCCGTGGGCAATTTTGTTTAAGTTAACCCAAACTTTGTAGCCGCTGCTTATTCGCTGGTGTTTGTGGATATTTGTTTTGGTCGGCGGACAGGGGATTGAAACCAGGAATTGAAATGAAAAAAAATGTGAACGATCATGGGAGAATCAGAATGGTTTTTCTAGTTCCCATCAATGCTCAAGACAAGGTGCCCAACTCTTGTAACGAATTACATAATGTCACCATCGTACAGAACCGCATTGAAAAGCAGCATCCTGTGATAACCTTGAGTTGCAGAGGACATAGTCAGAGGCAATCTTCCACATTCCTGAGGTGCTCATCATTTGCAGTGAATCTGCTTGGCAGATACCCTTACACGTCACAAACCAAACCCGCAAGGCATGCTGGAAACCTTACATACAAACGTTCCCAACAGGACATTACTCAGCCAGATGTTACCCAGAAACCAGGTCACACATCTCACAGTGAGAAAGAGACAAAGCGGAAAGACAGACAAGCTATGCCGAACTTCAAGAAAGAAGTTTTCGAAATGTAGAAAATTTGTCTCAGTGTTTATTCTGCTTTGACGGCTAAGCAAATCCACCAACACATGTAGGAACACAGTCTCAGTCACCATAACCACATAATAAGCAGTAAACATGAAGATGGAGTATAAGTGAAGGCTTAACAATTGTATGTGGGATGTTTTTCCCAGCCACAAACAAACTCACTGACCGATTCCTTGTATGTGTTTTTTTTCGAAGCACATAAACACCATAATGGCAAGCGTTAAAGTTTGGCTAAGCAATGTCATGACAACATCCATACGTGGGACTACACTTGTACTAATGGTGTAGCCATTCGAGCCTGTGTGCACACTTCAAAATCAATCATATCCATAGCTCATGTTTTTCAACATATAAGACATGAAGTGCGTTGTTTTCACATCCAACCACCATATTTGTCTATCTTCAACACTCAATCCCCAATTGTCGACCCAACCGCTCAGTCATGAGATCGAGGACCGCAGTCCTCAAAATGTGAATAATTGCATATCTTTGCTCTTTGAGAAAGAATGTTCGGGAAAGAGTGTTTGGAACACACTGTTCCCATGACAGCGCCCTTTGAGGCTATTACAAGCAAGTTGTGGGTGTTGTTTTGATGTGTCAACAGCAAAGCATGCCAATATATATAATGAAATACATTAATCAAGTAATTGCATGCAATGACAGCATCCATACTCATCGTCAGTCTGATATGAGACATTTCTAAATATCTGGCATGGTTAACCTAGGCTTGGCGCCCATGCACCAGAAAGCTTCCCACTACTCCACTCCCGTTAATGGTATGCGCTTGCTGTGTTCACTACTGTGATAGGTTACATACCAAAAATACAACAAAACAACTATGGTAATGATTAAAATTCACACTACGAAGTGGAAGCTTTTTTTTTTTATTTTATTTTTTTTTATAACAGCACCATCTTCTCACAATACATTCTTCAGTATGCAGCTTGGTCCAGCTTTGCTCCAAAATGATATGGGTTCTTCCTTGGCCGATTCCACTTCTTATGTTTAAAAGACATAAGCTCTCACGCTTTTCAAGCTTGACAGAAGTTATTTCCATTGAATTCTTTGAGAAGATGAGGCAGTGATTTAAAGCCTTTGCAACTGCCTTGCATGGGGCTCATCTTCCTGTAGTGACGATCAAGCAATGTTGCAACTGTTGTAAATGTTCCATCACATCACAGTCATTCCAACGCACAATGTTGATAAATAACTTTTTTTGTCATACACACGCACATACACATTATAATGTTTCCCACAGGACTGCATTGTGTTTTTGGTGGGGGAGGAGGGGATATGATGTCAGTGTCTCATTTGCATCACTGGTCACGATGTATCAAACAAGTCAGCAAAAAACATGACAAAATGTACTTGTGTTTATGAAATGTGTATTGAAATGCTAACAAACTTTCTTCTGTCATTTCTTTTTGTTGTTTTTTTAATGTCCCAATCAAGATTCTGGATTTTTTTTAGATGGGTGAGGGGCCCACAGAACGACCTGCGGCTTGTTTAGAAAAGTGAAATAAGCTGTCAGTCTCCAAAGGTGTTCAATAAAACCAGTCACCTTTTCGAAAAAGAGATGGGTTGTTTGCAAACAAAACATCTCTCAGGCTATGTACACACTACAGGGTAGGAATTCCCAATTTGGATATTTTGTTTAAAATCAAATTTTTTATGTGGTCGTTTACATTACAAAGAAATGCGACTTGTAATGTAAACGCAACGCTTCTGAAATGTGACATGCATGCACAGAAGCGCGACATCACAGAAGGACATCACTCGCATTTCCGCGTGTTTCCGCAGAAGTAAAGACTGCTGCGTTGTGCGCGACAGTGATCAGGGTTTCCATGGAGTCTTAAAAAGCCAAAAATTTCAAAAACGATTTTTTAGGCCTTAAAAAGTCTTAAATTTGCTGTTTTAGGTCTTAAATACTTTTTTCACAGGTCTTATTTTTCCGATGTCCATGTAAAGCTCATTTTAATTCTATTTCTGTCTTTGTTGTTGCTTGGCTGATTCCGTGGTGTTGTATTTTTTTGTTTCTCTAGTCTAAGTATAATTCGCTGTATTACGACTACAAATGAGACCAACAGGCAACAGCCAGCTTTCTGTTATCGGCGGAAATCACTCTCGGGAGTGTATGTTACCTCACACGTAAACCCGAGTTTACATTTTAACTATGGGGAAGTTCAGGTTTAGTGATACTTGGCTTGAAAAAACTGAATATAAAGATTGGTTAAGGCCAGTTGCTAACGATGCATTTGAAGAATACTGTTTATTATGCAAGAAAGCAATTAAACTGGGAACGTTAGGTGTACGAGCCCTATCCTCTCATGCAAAAAGTGAGAAACATCTGACTGCAGTGAAGGGTCTTAAGCAAACGACAGCCGTCAGCCAATTCTGACAAGCATTTTTTGGCTCTACGCTGCCGAGGCAAGGCCCACACTGCAGCTCCGCAACCGCCACGTGCGACCTCTCTGTCGCTTTTGGATCACAGCCAACGCTAAGAGCAGAGGTACTCTGGGTCCTCCACGTCGTAACTAGACACTAATCCTATAGTGCGAATGAGGAAATCGGTAAACTGTTTCAGACAATTTTTCCGGACTCTGACATCGCTAAATCGTTTAGGTGCGGGAAAGACAAAACGTCTTACATTGCGCGTTTTGGAGTAGCGGATTTGATCAAGAGAGACCTTATTTCAACAGTGACCGGACCGTTTGTGCTGATGTTCGACAAAAGTCTTAATCGCACCTCCAAAATGAAGCAACTGGACTTGCACATACGTTTTTGGGAAAGCAGACAGGTGCAGTCAAGATATCTAGGATCCCAGTTCATTAGGCATGCTACAGTAGAGGACCTAATGAAGCACGTGAAAGTAGGTCAATATTTTATTTTTCCTTTTTATAGTTTATATTCTTTAAGAATAATTAGTGTCAAGACAAAAAGTGGCTCAATAGACCCCAATGATGCACAATAACAATGGACTTCAATTTCCCTCGCCCGGACGCGGGTCACCGGGGCCCCCCTCTGGAGCCAGGATTGGAAGTGGAGCACGATGGCGAGCGTCTGGGGGCCGGGCCTGAACCCATGGGGCCCGGTCGGGCACAGCCTGAAAAGGTAACGTGGGTCCCCCCTCCCATGAGCTCACCACTCGTGAGATGGGCCAAAGGGGTCGGGTGCAAAGAGAGCTGGGTGCCGCCGGAGGCAGAAGCCTTGGCGGTCCGATCCTCGGCTACAGAAGCTAGTTGTCGGTATGTGGAATGTCACCTCTCTGGCGGGGAAGTAGCCTGAGCTGGTACGTGAGGTGGAGAAATTCCAGCTAGATATAGTCGGACTCACCTCAACGCACAGCAAGGGCTCTGGAACCAGTCCTCTCGAGAGGGGCTGTTGCCGGCAATGAGAAACGACGAGCAGGGGTGGCAATTCTTGTTGCCCCCCGGCTCCAAGCCTGCACGTTGGAGTTTATCCCAGTAAACGAGAGGGTAGTTTCCCTACGCCTTTGGGTGGGGGGACGGGTCCTGACTGTTGTTTGCACTTGTTTTTGTATTTCAACAATTCATCTAACCTGTTTTCAGCACTGTTGCAATAAATATATGTAATTCTGCTTTTTTGTGTGTGTTTTTGATGCTGTGTTATAGGTCTTAAATTTAATTCATATTGATCTTAAAAAGGTCTTAAAAAGTCTTAAATTTGACATTATGAAACCTGCAGAAACCCTGAGTGATGTGCGATACCATTGATTTCATTTCTGATTTGTGAAAATTCAGGAGTCGATTCTGGAATCAAAATAGTGATACTTTTATTAATTCTAGTATATGATTTTGTCCATTTTTTCTCATATAATCTTGGCTATATTTTAAATCACCCCACTTCACGGTTTAAAATAATTATGTTTTTAAAACTATGTTTTTTATATTCTTTATGCTATGATGTTAAATACTGTACACTACGTTCTAAAATTTAACAGACACATTGCATATAGTTTTGAATTGGTATTGCCGATTACAGCCTGAATTTTATCCAGTATCAAATCAGAAATGAAACCTGTGATATCGCACATCACTGGATCACAAACCGCAGCAGTCTTTACTTCCGTAAACACACGGAAATGCGAGCGATGTCGTGCTTCTGCGCATGCAAGTTACTTTCCAGGCGCGTTGCGTTCACATTACAAGTCGCATTTGTTTGGTGAACGATCACATAAAAAATCGGATTTTAAACAAAAAATCCAATTTGGGAATCCTACCCTGCAGTGTGAATGTAGCCCATGACGACAGCGACCCAGCGTGTACATAGACTTGGAGATCTTTTAAGTGAACAACAGGACGCGATTCTTGAAGTAAACAAGCAGTTGTTGTTTTTTCTTGTCTTTTTATAGTGGGATAGTTTGGATTTTATGACATTAAATTGTATGACATCCCCATCAACAGTGTAGTGGATCAACAGTGACTTTTCCCCTACTTAGTCTCATGAGGCGATTTCTGGTTGTTTTTTGGTGTTTAAGAAAATAGTTCAGGCTTGTTGGTGGGGTCACTTAATTTAAAGCATTTTGCATCTCAAAACAATGCATTCAAAAGAGTAATGTGTTTGCGTCACAAAACACTGTGCGTTGCAGCTAGTCCATTGTTGTGTACTGTAAGTGTTCCACGGTGTTTACATCCACGGATGGCAACCGCTGTGATGTGAAAGAGTTATAGTGGGAGCTTGGCTAGAGTGGTATTGTCAAATAAGAAAACAAATTCAAAATTCTGCAGACTTGTAATTATGTGGGCTGTAACAACAACAATATATATTCCATTGGTTTCCAGTCACAGACATTATTGAGGAAACTTTGGCTTCTTTCCATATTGGCTATACACTATAATGTGGGAACCCAAGTGGCCAGGATGAAACCTGATTACCTGCCTACATGCCCAAGATAGGAAGGAAAAACATGTTTTGAAGAGTTCTGCTGTCAAAGCATCCCACTGAAGAAGTAGCTACTAGCTAATTAGATGCTGCAGACCACCTTGTTTACGAGCTAATTGCACATGAAACACGTTATGAAGAATCAGCTGGTAACATTGTGTGCAGCAAATCCCCAAATGTCGTATTACCAGTGAAGCCGGTGTATAACGTAACATTATATGATGACTGTTACAATTATAGTCAGCTATGTGCAAGTGTGGTCGTCCGTGTTTTTATGAGTATGCTTTCAGTCACAAATATATACAGTATGTTAGCTGTTTGTGAGTTTCTAAAAAAAAAAAGAAAAAAGTATAGCTATCCAGTGTCATCTGGAAAGATGGAAAAAAAATAAATATAGGCACAGTCTAGTCACATCTACTGCTGTGGGTCTAGTTTCAGCACTTCTCTACCATCGCTTCTCCATCTCCATCGCTTGTTTGTACTGTCACCCAGCAGGAACACTTGGTGACGGCACAGCGTGCAATGATATGAAGAGAAAGAAAAAAAACGCCCAGCAATAGTGAGGTCTGATTTTTTTTGGGTTGTTTTTTGTGGAAGTTTTTTGATGCACATATATTATTTTTTTTGATGAGAAGTAGACCACTTTACTTAAATGACCCCACCAATTAGCCAGTTTACTTAAACACCAAAAATCAACTAGAACTTGGCTTCCAAGACAAAGTGGGGGAAAGTCACTGTTGATGCTCTACACTGCTAATGGGGAGGTCAAACAACTTCAGGTCTATATATAAATATATATATATACGTGTGTGTGTGTGTATATATATATATA